>VDFB02374353.1:0-43273 GCA_007258455.2 Sequoia sempervirens
AATATGATAATTCGATTCATAAATATTTTGTTTCAAATGTTCTAATGACAAGTTTCAAAAATATTTCGATTTACAAGGTTGAATAATAAAGTATTTCAATTTCCATAGTTGAATGATAAATATTCAATGATTTGGAAATAATTCAATTTCCATAGTTGATTGATAAATAACCAATTGTTTTGGAATTAATTCGATTTCCATATATTAATGATATTAATTATATATTTTATTATATATATAGTTAACAAATATATATATCGTGAGCCAGTTAGCATACATCCGATATATATATATTTATGCAAATTCAGGAGGCAATAATAATAATATTATTAATATCCACATAATACAGGATGTGTGCATATATACATACATATGCTTGTATATACGTCTATGTACATGTATGTGTAGGTATACCATATCGATGCATCTGTATGAGCATATCCATTTGCCAACATACACTTGTATCGATATGTATATACGTATGGATACATATATATATATATATATATATATGTCCACATCTATTTCACTTCCATCCATTTATGTTGCAATCATTATGATTGTAATATCACAAGACAGATACATAGATAAACATTACTCATAAATGCATACAGAAGTAGACAAAACTCCTAATGCAAACATATAAGCTATGGATGACTTACCTATAACCAACACAACTGAATCAGTTCACTCAATCTAAGGTGATGTGTGTGTATGCTCGGATAGTTCACTTTACCGGTTGACCGACCAAGCTCCTCTCCCAAGTGATACTTCCCCTCTGCCTGGAGGAATGGACATTTACTTGCATCCACTAACACACGCTTTCGGAAGTCATATGTTCATAACATAAGTAGTATACATAAACATTTCAAAAGTTAGAATATTCACTATTCAATAACCATCTATTCTCCTTTATGCAGTATTTCACCATGAATAACATCAACTGAGACAACATCAAATGAAAACAACATCAAGTGAGATAACATTCATATTGAAAACAAGGTACAAGCATCATTAATTCATCTCCAGGATTCACATTTACCCTATCTAGTAATGGCAAACAGTAACTTCACAATTTGGGATGTAACAAGCTTACCGGCAACAAAATAAATACCTAGATGAAAAAGATGTACTAAGGAACTCAAATCTGACTGAGAAATTAAATTGGATTGAAATCCTAGGTCAACTCAAGGGAGCTTATTGGTAGCAAATATATATCATCATAAACCCTAAGTTGTTGAATCAGGTACGAGTATGTGGGTGCAATACATTGATACGGCAAAAAAAAAATTGGGGGTCGGGCACATTTGGGTACCTCCGTACAAAAAGCATATAAAAATCATAGATATATACATATTTGCAATCTAACAAGTAAAAACAAGAATTAAATTTAGAATATCATGCAAATGCTAAGCAAAACTTAGAACTACCATAAATATTACAACTTTGAAATACAATATACTAATTTAATTTGATATCAATTTGTCAAAACTTGAATGTTACAATAGATATATTGAATTCATTGTTCATTGGTTCAACATTTAAAATAAAATAATACAATTAGTAATCGGCATCATATGGGTCATCATGAAGATCAAGATCAACATCATCATTGACATTAGATGATGTAGGTCAATTAGTAGAACCACATGCAACCCCACTATCACTTGCACGAGAAGCAAGTTGGGTATTCAACTCCATAGAAAGTAAAGATTGTGTGGCAGCTGAAAAATCTAGATTAGTACGCTCTGGATCTACATCCCACAACTTTGTGCCTCCTTCCTTGTACTCATCCTTTCTATGAGTAAGAAGGCGCAAGTTGGAATGCACATAAACTAGCTCTTCCGCCATGTTGTCAATCGGTTGCATTTCACTGACTGTCATGTCTCTGTCAAGCCCTAGGCTCCATTTCAAATAAAGGTGAGAAAAATAGTGTTTTTAAACACTACATTTGAATTTAATTTAAAATAATAATTAAATATTATAATAATAATAATTAAAATAGGTCTAAGCTGACCCATTTGGGAAGGCATGCATATTGATATATATTTTGCTAGTTTCGTTTGTGGAGATCATCACGGTTGTACTAAGTCTAGCGAATTCTTCTGAGACGAAAACCTCTGAAGGTTCCGGCAAGGTAGGGCAATAATCCTGCCTTGTGATCGTGATTTATTTGTTTCCCACACAGTTTCATGATCGCTAATTCATGCCTACCCTTCCAAGTTGAAACAATCCAGCTCAACGAACTGCAGAAGGGCGATTTCCGTAAGTGACGAAGCCTTTGGGATCTCACCTTACTCAACATTGGCACGATTTACCAAATCACGAGAGGATCCGACGTTGAGGTAGCAACAAGAATTATCCATCCGCATGGGACGATGTGAAGGTTTAAGCTCGATTTGCTTACTCTAGCAGATTTTCCAAGCACATGCAATTCTCCAATTCCGTGCGCTACTCATCACAATCACGATTAGGCATCTTCTAGGGCTGTTAGCTTTTCCTGGCAATCCATGTCAGTGTTGGAGGCACCACTGTAAGGGCGTCAAGAGAAATTACTAATCGCTCTCTCCCGGGTTCAAGCACCATAGGTAGCAACGCATGTCACAGTGCACTATTCAGTGGCCAACATTAGTTTCCCAAGATTGGATACCAACTTATATATATATATATATATATATTCAATCAAGCTATAATCCGTGGTTGGATTTGACAAACCTATGTGGCTCACTACTCGACTGCGAATGGTCTACGAGCTTGGTTTCCTAAGTATAGCATACTGTGTAATCACTCATTGATAATGCCAGACAATTTCGCTACAACTTAATGCTTGTTCTAAAGTTAAGCGTTGCCATTATTCAGTAGTTATTGTGTTTTCTCTGTTATTATCTCCATTGCTACTTCAGATCTGGAAGTTTATTGTGTTAGAAAAGCAATATTGTTGTGTGCATTTAGTGTTTGGTTTCCAATCAATAATCCTTTTGTGAAGCAATCTGATCAGGCATCTTACAATGGTATTAGAGCTTGGCATCCTTCCAACTTGTGTATCCTTTCATGAGCGACAAGAATCTGAGATACCATCTTAGGGAAAAGAAGGCTACCATGGGTGACAAAGAAGACGAAGGATAGTAGAGGATGTGGAGGTTCTAGAGGCTGTGAAGAGAATCCTCAGGGTGTAGTTTCTTATGTCCTCATACAAATATCATGTTAACTCAGACCTTGCCTCCGTCTTCATGGCTTGGCTACTGCAAGCCCACGAAGAGAAAGATTTCGTTCGTTGGTTGATGAGGAAGCTCGTTAAGGCTCGTTGGAGAGAAGGCATGGAATACTCCTTGGAGATGGCAGTGGTTGACCTAGGATTACGCCCCATGGGTGGTGTGTGGCCCTCGCTCTCCCAACACTATAACGGCCCATGGATGCCATTTCTGCTACAATGCATTGGTGAAGCCTTGGAGGCCCGCACGGTGGAAGTTAAAGGCAACATCACCCTTCTAAAGGAACTCACTAGAGCCTTCATGCTTGAGGGGCCCATGCCTGTCTTAGCCCTCCCAACTCCTTCCAATGAGCTAGTGGTTGTAATATCCACCCCAATTTTTTCAAATTTTGTAGCAGTTAGCGTTAGCTAAAATAATAATGATAAGCAATTGAAATAAGTTTCCTTCCACTTTCTGATCACCCAGATCCCAATGTGGGCAAGGTGAGAGCATATGGTGGTAAGGTGTACATTGCAATAATTGAAAGCAACCACTTGTTTAGTGAGGTGAGTGATAATACATTGCAATAACTGAAAGTAACCACTTGTTCAGTAGGGTGAATGATAAGCAATAATCAACTAAAACTGATTACCTCCCACTTCCTAATCGCCTAGATCCCAATGTGGGCAAGGTGAGCATACAATGGTAAGGCTTACAATGAAATGCTACTAAAGCAAACCACTTATTGAGTGGGGTAAGTATGAAACCTCCAAACGAGCAAAACATGAAAGGAAACATCCGCTTATTCAGTGGGAAAGGAAGGAAGAGTTCATCCGCTTATTTAGCGGGAATTACATGAAACTAAAAGAATCTGCTTATTCAACGGAAAATAGAAGTGCCGCTTATTCAGTGGGGTTAGCTATGAAAACCAAAGATGAGCAAATCACTGAATGGTTCAACGGAAAATAGAAGTGCCGCTTATTCAGTGGGGTTAGCTATGAAAACCAAAGATGAGCAAATCACTGAATGGTACAACCAAATCAATGTTACAAAGTGTGCTCAATATAATGATACTAACAAGTACAATCCAGCTGCTCATGAGATAGAAATATGAAATAACACCCCCATACAATTAACCCAACTGAAATAAGATGCCCATAATGAAACCCAACAACATAAATGAGTTACCCCTTGCAAGGAATGAACAAGTATACCTCAATGTTGGCACCCAAGAGTCTGAATAAGGTCTGAAATGCAATTGATCAGGTCTGATATGGAAATTGCAGCGCTGTTAAGCTACAGCCAGCCAATCAAATCACCCATAGTGCATACCATATAAGACAAGGGTCCTCCCAAGTGAAACTTCATCAATAAGCCTGAATATAACAGCAAGTGAAGGACTGGATTAACTCAGAAATTAAGTTGCAGCAGGTCTGCAACACCTAGAAATCACTTTCTGCAAGTACAGGCAGCCTTCATGATCATCATCTATCTCTCCACAAAGCCTAAGTACACTCCCAAACAGGTTGTTGGAGTAATGCAAGGTATAGGCGCCTCCCAAGGAGTCCAAGAGACTGGAAAATGGAGCAATTTACCCCAAGAATTCACCACGCCTAGCTACAGGAATTGTACGGCCTGCAATATGGCGACCAGCTTGTATAAAATCAGAAGCTCCAATAAATAATCATGTGAATACTCCTTGGTCGCTCAGGGCATGTAATATCCCCCAACAATTTTTTTCAAATTTTAGCCACAACACTTCACCCATTAGCATTAGCAAAACCAAATAACCAACTGGAAAGTAACCCTTCCCCAAGAATGTTCACCAAGATCCCAATGTGGGCGAGGTGATAGCATATGGTGTCGGGGATCGTTAGCTCATAAATTGAAATTGCTGGAAAGTACAATGCATATGCAACTTGACCACTTATTCAGCGGGAGTAGTTTGACGGCTCAGCCGATCAGCATGATGAATGATTACAAAGTACTAAAAGTAAAGTAATGGGCGGCTTGCCGACCCCTTCCGCTTGTTCAGCGGGCAGTACAGAAAAGAAATGCTAAAAGTAAAAACGGCGAGGCCTGTCTCTTCCACAATAGTGGGAATTACAAAAGTATAGTTGCAGAAATAAGATGACTAATCAGTACTACTGATAACAGTCTTACAATATGATATAATTTACAAATTACAATGAGATATAGCTGCCCAATCACTACAAAATGTTATTATATGATTCTCCAAACCTCTCAAACTCTCAACTGAGGAAACAAGCCAAAAAACAAAACTTCTAACAATTTGATATGAAAAACCAGCAAGCCTAGAACACACCAAAATGCTCACAACTCCTCCAATACTCCTCTAATTGACATGAAACAAGTTGCAAATGAAGCCAAGGAAGAAGGTACCCAAGTCTAGACAAAGAAACAGCTGCAAACACCATCTAATATTTATTGCACACATTCCAAGGTGATGCCAGGCATGGTACGGCTTGCAAAGAGGGGCGACCCTCAAGATAAAATCAAGGACTCAACCAAAAAATCTGCAACTAAGCACGAGGCACCCAAGGTAGACAAATGCATAGGAACAATGCCCAGAACCAGCAAAAATTCACCTAATGAGTAATGAACAAAAACGAGCTACAGCTAACACTAAACCAGCAAACTAAAAACTGAGAAAAACACTCCAAAACCTCAGAAAACCTCAAACATCTTCATCTCAATAAGCTCCATCTGCTCGTCAGAGTAAAGAACAGTCATTATCTTAGCTAGTTGCTATCTCTCAAGCAAGAAACTAAGTCTGCTAGGAGGTATGCATTCCTCAAAGCGAGTGAGTAACGAATTCGGTAGCACTTCGTTATATTTTTTCATGGATACCAACAATGAAGCCCAGCACTCTTATTTATAATCTTCTCCACAATTTCAAACTGCTTTTTCCCTCCAATTAGGGCACCCAACTCAAATTCAAATTTAAGATTTCCCACTTTCATTTGCATTTCATTTGATCCCCCTTCTCCAAGTCGTCCAAATACATGAGGGAGTTAACATTATTAAAATGCAAAAATAACATAAATTAGGTGTCCAAAAAACTTAAGTGAAATACCTTATAAAAAATCACTTTATTAAATCAACTTATCTCTCCAAGCTAGGCATACTCCTTACCTTAGCAAAAATATTTCACTTAAAATAATAATTCAACCAAAGTACTAAATTTACCAAAATGAGCTCCAAGAGTGCGGGAGACCAACTGCTCAAACTAGCTTGCCAAAAGTAACCTCTGAACTGGCCTGCTGAAACCCTGCTAAAAATAGCATGCGCCGAAAACCCCAACACTAAGCTGCTAAAAATAGCACTTACTATAAATAGCATACTGCAAAACTCCAACATGCAAACCCCTGAATCCACCAAGCAGCTAGAAACCCTATTTCTGCCTCTAACTAGCCTACAGGCATCCAGAAATAGGCTAACAATCACTAGAAAGTGTAGTGCTAAAAATGGGACATTATAGGGCAAAAGAAACCTGCAAAATGATACCATAAAATGGTTCACAGCCCTTCAATCAGCATGTGCCCAATTGATGGTACGGCTTATAACAGCAAGGTTTATGGCCAACGAGGAAACTCCAAATATATCACTCCCAAACCCTGCAATATGTCAAGATAGTCACACCATATAAAATGCAACTCAAACAACACACCAAAAATGAAGTCAAAACAAATGATCTCACATCATAGCAAAATTGTCATGTCTGCAACTCAAACTAAAACCTCAATATGCACAATGGTGATCTCTGAAATAAGACCACACACTCTAGCTAGGGATTTTCTCTCAAATCCGAAACTAGAAACCTAAAGAGGGTTTTCGTCCTCTAAAGATTTGGAGAACCAGAGCTAATTCGACAGCATAATGATATCATTCTCAGCATAAGTCCAAATGAGAGCTCAGGTGTGTGTAAATAGAAAATGAGGGAGAGATTAGGGCAAACAATTTTGAATCTCCTTTTCCCTCCAAATTGGGATGCCCCTCTCCAAGGAAATATTTAATTTATTTTGTTTTTTCATTTTTCTCCCTCGTTTCGGCGCCCACCTTTTAAAAACAACTTTAAGTCATCAAAATTAAGCATGGGGTAATATTACCTTTTTGAAGACATAAGTGATGGTGGATGAATAATATGCCAAAAATAACAAACTCACCAAATTGAAACTGCCAACACTGCCAAAATTGGAAACTCTACACTGTACCGTTGCCAAGATCAGTTGCCCAAAATAGCACTTACTAAAAATAGCAACCTGCTAAAAATAGTAAGTGTGTCCAAACTCCAAACTAGCCCAAATAGAGATGCACTAAAACTTACTAAAAATAGTAAGTGCCAAAAATAGATATTTCAAAAAATAGCAATTTTGCCCACCAAGGATCAAAGAAAACCAAGAAAATCCTAGAAAAACCCAGAAAGCTCTCTGGCAACATCGATAGACTCCTCTAAATATGTAGACATAGATCCTGAAAGATAGCACCAACTGCCAAATAAGGAAACCCTAAAAAGGGGACATTATAGTGGTGTCATCGGGTGTGGAGGAGGATTAGTTGGCAATGGTGGTGGGGATGCTGGTTGGTGATGGATGCCAGGAGCTTGACGTCGAAGTGGGGGATGCTTTTTGTTTTTTGTAAACATGCTCCTGTAATTTATCCGTTTTTGCTGTTAATGTTTTGTAATTTTGGGTTCAGCCCCCTTAGTGCTGCTTTTAATGTATCAAAAAAAAGTCTTGAGGTTGTGACATTGTCACTATCTCACCTACACAGACTAAATAAAACTACACCATGATTGCATAGACAATAACACAAAATGTCATTTTATTGCCTCATATAGATTTATGATAAAATACAAGGGATTTTATGAAGCTTTTCACTTTTCAACTTGTCATGCAACTACTTGAACCATTTTAAACCTAAAACTGAACTTATAAATGAAACTTGTTAAAAATTTACACTTCAAAATTTTAAACCTAAAGCAAAAGGCAAAGAAGAAAGGAAAAAAAAAAGCATTTTTTGGATTTTCCTTTCTCATCAATAATAATTAATACCTAAAGGCTAAAATGCTAAAAAGAGTCAAGTTGGTTTAAATATGCCACATTCGCATAGAGAGGTGGCTGTGTGGCCACAGGGATATGACCGACAATTTTTGGACTTCAAATAGGGTTGGAAGTTGGAACTTGGCTGCCAACAAAGATGAACAAAAATTTGAAATAAAGATTAAATAAACATTAATGCCTAATACTTGGGCGAAATTATCGGCTCATTTTGGTGGCTTGAACCACAGAAGTAAAGAAAATCACACTGTTCGGGTCAAATCCCACAATTTAAGTGCCTCACCAACCACCTTGTCTAGGCCTCCTCCCATCTTGTGTTATATTCTTCTAGGGAATCTTGGGTTTCTAATCAGTTACTAACTTATAGCTGTGGACTTTGAGTTTAGGACTGTCATTGGGCAAGGAAGGATTTAAGTTCATTGGGATGTGCTTTTCTTTTTGTCATCTTTAATACCTCTAATGAGTGGGTGTCTCCAGTTGATTTGGACCTTTCTAAGAGAGTCCGTTTCAACATACATTAGTGATGGAAATAGTGTTAACTTCTCTTCACATATAGAAGCAACTATCATTTTTTAAAAGTTTGGTGACACTTAAAAAGTAACGAGTGATGTTTCCTTTCATTTATCAATCCATGGGCAATCATTTTTCATTTTGTATCAAATTTATGAAGTTGTACGTGAAATTTTGAGCATTATAGAATAGTAGAAATGTCAATACTGAGTTTTCTTTGTTTAAAACTAAATTAAACTATCTTCAATTGCCTTGGAGCAGTGCAAAGTCCTAGTTCTGGTATCTAGAAATAATATATGGTATTGTTTTCAGGTCCATTCTAGTCTACCACGCTTGATTTTTCATGTACAGGATGAGGAAACTATAGTTCGTCAAGCATGCAAGGTACATTTCTTGTCAATGTTCAACCTTTTATCTACATCTTGTAGAAACTAATCAAGTTTCTGTAGACCCTGTTTATCATGCTGTACTATATACTCTTCTTTTACAGAACACATTGCGACAAATATTGCCTTTGTTGGATATTGAAGATATGATATTATTGGTCAATAGCAGAGCTTTTAATTCAGACCACAGGTGAGCAATACTGTATTCTAATAATCTGTTCTACCTGGATAGAGTAATTCAAACTCATCAACCATCGGTGCAGGATTGTCTATTTGTATTTCATGAAGGATCGATCTTGATATGGGTGTTCTTTGAGTTTAGAAATTTAAATGTTACTAGAGTCCTTATAATTTTATTTTGGCCATTTCTTATTCTGAAAATCTATCATGGACTAGTCTCTCGAATAGATAGAGATGTGACAAAATATTGAGTAAATATAAACTAAGTAGGATGCCATGTGTAAGACCATTTTAACTTGGATAGAGCCTAAGCTATGCCTTAATTTTAATGATGGGGTACATGTCTGTACACAAACTCTAGCTTGGATATCAATTGCCATGAGAGTATTTGATGAATAATTGTTTCCCGTTCTTTTGCTATGGAAATGTACATGGATTCTGGCTTGCTATATTTTGCATTTAGTTTTTGATAAATGAGTTACAATTCGGGGTTGATCTTGTGTTTGTGTTATTGTTTGTATCTTTCAGGAGTGATTATGAGGACATTGTGAGAGAGATCACCAAGAACCTTTGTGAACATTTTACTGACAGAACAGATACCTACATGGCATCTGCCATTCAGGTCATTGTTTAATCTCTATCGTGCATAATTTGTCGTCTAGTTCTAGATAAAAATATTTCTGGTCCTTTGCAAATCTTCTCTCCATGTTTCACTTTATTGTTTATTACGTTGCAGGCATTCGAAACTACCTGGCCTGTTATTCAGGCAAATGCAGCATATTTTGCTGGGTGCATGCTGTCTCAACTAAGTGATCGACGCTTATTGCCTCCATATCTCACACAGGTTCATATTCTTCAATTTAAAAATGATTTGATCACAGTGTGTCGAATTGCAATGTTCTGGGATCAACTGCAGGTTCATATTCTTCTATTTAAAAATGATTTGGTCACAGTGTGTCGAATTGCAATGTTCTGGGATCAACTGCTTGGTATGATTCATTTCAGACATTTTAGGTCTCCCTACTGGAGCCAGCATTAAGAAAGGACTACACTGTTTATCCCAGAAAAACATTTTTCGCTAGTCTTGATTCGTGAAGAAATCAGGGATCTCCACATCCAGACCCGAAAACAATATCCATCCATTTTAACATCCTCACCAAGTCCACCACCCAAAGCAACAAGGTTGTATTAAAACACATCACCAAGGTCCTCCAAGCCAAATCCATATTCTAAATCTGATTAAATCGGATTTAAGTCCCCTCAGACCTGCCTTCTTCCTTCATTTGAGGCAAAAAACCAACTAGGGAATGCCATGTCATCACCAAAGAAGCTAGGTGTATAATGGGGAATGTGCCAACTGGGAAACTCTCTATCATCAAGCATGTCATGTGTCATAATTGGAGAGAGCCCGAGACACCAGTTCCCATTGCATCACCAAGGAATCCCTGGGATAAACCTTAACTAAAGAAAGTTTAGAGCCAAAATCACAATTAACTAGTCAATAAATCACTTTGTGTCCGGGACTTCAAAGTTCAAAACCCATCTCAATGCTGATGGTTTGTTACCTGATCAATCCAAATGGTTGCATTGGAAAATGAAGTGCCCCAAGTTTGATGATTGATTTTTCATCATCAAAACGATATCGGATGATGCTGTTGTGTTATTTAGAATCTACGTATACACACCTAATTGGAAGACAAAGAGTTGGCATTTGATACTAGCACCAAGTTAGTGCTAGCATTTGACATCAATAGTTTGTTTAAGAAAGAAGCCTGGGAGTTGTGATATGATGATTATCTATGGTTTTATGTAAACTAGTCATCTCACAAGCAAAACCAGCATTGTCAAAAGCTCCCACTGAAAAGTGTAATCAAGCTATCCATGACATCATGATAACAATCTCCTCATGAAGATCAACCAAAGGCCCTCACACAAACAAAGAACTCAAATATAACAAGAGCTCCCAAAGGGAAAAGTAAAACCATGATCCTCATACTACAAAGATACACCACCACAACCATAATCAGGAACCAATCCAACACCACCAACAATGCACCTGCATAAACCATCATGACATGCCAAAGTCTCTAAAACACAAGAAACATCCATGACACCATGATCACCACCAAATGTAACAACTCAATCCAATCGTGTCCACATATCTGCATAATCATAGTCAATTGCATAAGTCTCATATCATAACTGTACCTGGTAATACCATCTCACCTCCTCAACATGACAACAAAACCAGCAAAACAAGTGATTATAACCAAGCTACCAAAACTGAACATGCATCAACATTGAAATATCAATGGGCATAGACAACCCATGTCCAAGTCATAAATGCAACATGTAAGTATAGACCGCCTACAACATTGCACAACTTGTAGATACATCAATGAAGCATATAAATCCAACCATATACTGATAACCATGTCAAATGAGATAATAATCTAAGATGTACAACTAAGCATACAATGAATCCAATATAAAATTTTCAAGATCCGATCATCCATAAACTCAAAGTATCACCATAGTCAAAGAAACCCATAAACAGTTTAGATAAAGAAAATAGCAAATAAACCATGCCAAAATATCTCCAAACCTAATCCACTGTATAGTGTTCTGAACAAGCTTTCCGTCGACTCTTCGAAGTCCAAAATCCGACTCTGTATGCACCTGATATGCCCTCTCGAAGCTCAAAATAAACATCTGACTTTGACCAAGCAAAACGCTGTCAAAACTGCAAAATCTGGAAAAAACGGACATACTAGGAAAAAGTTATGCCCCTCCGAAGCAAAAGCACAGTTTGCACCTGAGGCAAAAAAAATTTAGCCACCCTTGGTGGCTGAGCGGTGGCCCCACCTGGGCGGCGCCGCTCCTTGGGTGGCGGACCCGAAATCCTTTTCAAATTCGCTTAAATTCCATAGCATTTAAAAAAATGTTTGGGGCCTAGTTTAATATTTTCCATCGGCATTTTTTATAAAATGCATGGCCAATGTTAAATTGCATGGCGGATTAAATTTTATAAATGGCAAAAATTTTAATAAATAAAATTTTTGTTTTAATGCTCGTATGGGCTTGGGCGCCAACGGCCTGTACTGACCATCAGCCGTGGGTAGTCCCACCGGCAGCACAGACTGCCACCGGCGACTGTCGACCGTAGCCGGCAGCAATACCTGTCGGTGGCGGTACTTCCTGCCACAGAAGGTACGGCTTCAGCCATTGGGGGGGTCCACCCCTCCCAATAATAATATTTTTTTTTCAAAAGTTTTTTTTAATAAACATTTTTCAAATCAAATTTTTTTGATTTCTAATTTTTTTTTTTTCGTTTTATGTGCAGGTTCGAAATTTAATAGACGGAGAATAATATATATATATATATATTTTTATTATTTTGACGTCCGTACGATCTGAGCATGGGCACAAAATTTTGCAATTTTTCATAGTATCAGAAATAAGTCAAATTATATATCAATTTTCGTCTCTCGGCCAACCCGGATCCAACTGTGAGGTCTATTTTGGGCCAGGAGATCATTTGTGAAAGCTCACCCCCAAAACCCCCATTTGAATACAAAACCAAAAACCTATTTCACCCAAAATTTCTCACATCCCAGATCCACAAACAACCCATTTAATCAGCAAACCCAAAACCCTCAGATCTACAATAAAACACCTGCAAAACCCTCATATCTTGCCATGGCTTTGATTCTCACATGCAATGCATAGATTCAAACTTAAACAAGATTTTTCTCAACCAAGGGTTATACAACCATAACCAAAGCTCTGATACCACTTGTTGGAAACTTGCAGCTAATTAAAGACAATTTCCACATAACCCATAAAGAAATCTACATGTCTAAGTATTGAGAATCCACATGCAAGAGAATAGACAACATACCCATGAAAATATGACCAAGATATACCTTGGAAAAACCCTCAAGAGGGAAAAGACCTAGCCTCCAAAAGCATCCATCTCTCATGTATTATTTAGCAATAAAGATTACAATACATCTTCTGAGTCTCCATGAACACCATTGAAGCAACAAGCTCTCTCCAAACAATCCATGCGAACAAGCAACAACCGCCATCCATTCAAACCCTCACAAATGCTAATCGAGCTAATCATGCATGCATGTACATAACACCTGGTTGCTTTTATAGAACATAGCTCCACAAAACCACTAAGTGGTATTACACAAAACTATAGACTATGAGATTACAAACCATGTCCCTTATTTAATATTGGGTGCTTTATTTATTATTTTCCCCAATATTAATTACATTTTTAAACTTAACTTATGTCCCAATGTCACATGCAACATTAAGTGGCCCAAGAATAATTACATTAAATACATAGCGCAAGGTGTACAACACACACACCCTGCCAGAGACATCTAGGGACTCCCGGGGGAGTCCTTTGACCATCTCGAGGACGCCCTAGGCACCTCCCACGATGGCCGAGGGGCAAAAGTGAAAAAAAACTTATAAACTCTTTTGATTTGGGCACCCAAACCCTAACCCTAATGGCCAATGAGCCCCACCCTAGCCATTTGATTGCTATCTCAAGTTTCTAGTTCTTCAGCTTATAGCTTCACCCACTCTTTTAATAGGAACAAACTTACCTCTAGGAGAGCAAAGAAGTTTGTGGTACATAGTGCTTTGTGTCTCATTGACCACAAGACACTTGTGTACAAAGAGAGTCCAGCAACACGGTGGAATGTAGAGCCAAAGGAGCCAGCACAGATTGAGGAGGATGTTATAGTTATACAAGCAGGGCTAGTTGGTATTAGTTTGGCAGAGCTTGAGCATGTGTCCACTTCCAGTTCCAGCAATTCTACTGATGAGGAGTTTGGGGATGATTAGAGACTTCACTTTACTGCATTTTGTTATTTTGACATGATTCGTGATTGTACTCATTGTAATCATCATTATAAATTATTGAATATAAAATTCGAATTAGACATTTTTGTTGTTCAAACTTCAATGTTATTGTTAAATTGTTAGTAACTTTAATTAGTAATTTCAATTTGTCAAAGTCTCGTTTGTAAATTCAACATTGTAATTCTTATACATATTTTTATAACTATTTTTTCAAGTACTTCGCCACGCTGTCCCCAAACTTAGGGTCTTGGTCCCTCATCCCCAAAACCCGTCCCCGCGACCCCCATCCCCCATCAAGAAACTCCGTGGAACACTATATAATAACAAGGTCATATCCCAAAAGCAAACTTGCAACTTCACACCAAATGGCACAAGCCAAACAAGGACAATCAACTCACCGTAAAGTCAAAATGCTCTAGAGGGTTTGGGGCACACATCACCCCCAAACATTAACCTAGAATCCCTCCGAGCAAAACTCCCTAGACTAGAAACCAAGAACAAGTCAGAAGGGGGCAAGGGGCAAGAGGAGAGGATTTCCTCAGTCCCCAGCATCCTTCCTGAACTAGGACAGAGCATTTATGCTTCCTTACAAACCTCCACCCCACCATTCACTTTGGGTTGAGGCCTACCCCCTGAAAATAGGCAACCAACACCATCTAAAAGAGCCAAAACTAACGAGGAGGAAACCTCCTCAACACAACACTCCGACTTCATGAAAATAAGGTTGAGAAGCCACCAACTGGACCTTCTCCCTCCCAATATTTTGTTTCCTTTGATTATTCATACAACTCGCAGTAGCATGTCCCGTTTTGTTGCAATTAGAGCACACCATCAAGGAGTGAACAATTTAATTTTACTGTGTTAATTTCTTTTTGCAATTTCTATTGTTTCTTCATAACCTGAAACTGGATACGACCCCTGATGATGGGGTGCCACTTCGGATCGTACAAAATTATGGGTTCGTATATGGATACATCTGGATATGGTATCCACGCTGTATCCAAATCTTGCATCCGTATCTAGTCTATGATATGCAGATACGTGTACCTTGGCAGGGGAGGGGATGTATCGACAACTCTGTTTAACATCTCCATGGATGTTTCCTTAAGCAAAACACTGATTATTTGAGCGCCAGAACATCCAAGACATACGTTTGGTTCTTGTTTATATATTGAGCAGTTAAGATATGTGTGGCCGCATTAGATATTTGCATTCCTGAGATGGTAGCATTTTGACCCGATTTAGTTGAGATCATATCATTACTGTTACCTTTTATTTTCAAAGGGAGCATTTTGTTTGTCACCGAAATGTGCAAAATAAATCTTTATAATTGTAAGCTTGATTGAGGTTTGCATTATTTGTTAATTATTTTCAGAATTGATAATTATTCGTACTTCGTAATCGTAAGTAATTATGCTTGGCTCTGTGAAATTCACCTACATAGAATCCTGTATTAGCTTGAAAGCTGGTCAAGAACTCACAGACCTATCATTATCAAGGGAATAGTCATTATAAACCTTATATTCACTTATCACAATTAATCGTCGCCCATGCTAAAGAGAGACAAAGTTACATAAAAGAACGTTAATAGACAATATCACCTGATCATACAATAACAGAGCACCGAACACTGAGCATGAGTTCATAACTTCCAACAAGAGATACTGCTCAATAAAATATTCTCTTTTATTGTTATTATTCTTAAGGTCATGTATCAAACCTAATTTTTCAGTTAATATTATAATTCAGCTTTTTCTTTTCAGTTTTAAACTACTAATCTGTTTCAATCTTTTCTTGGTAACTAATGTCTGTCTATATTAAAAATTTAATAGGTTGTTGGTATATTGGTTGTGAAGTCCGCACGGTCTCCTGATGCAGTAGTCCGAGCAACAGCAGCATCTGCTCTGAGTTTGCTTTTGAAAAACATCCATTAGTTTAGATGGTTATACTCCATATTCTTTCCTACGATCCATGTAAATTAGAATTTGTGTATCTTGTACATGCAATTTGAGGTTCAGCGAAAAGTTGAAATGCCCAATCGGGAATAAGTTTGTATCGGCAAATGCCTTCAAATTTTGGAACAGGATTTTAAAGATAGTCTTAACACCTGTATTTATTGAATTGTATCTCATTTGTTCATATTTCATGTAATATTGTAAACAACTCTGTGAAATAATTTTTTTCATTCTTCATTCATTAAAAAAAAGGCACATTGAACTGCCTAACAGATAACAATTGTGTTGAAAAATTTTGTACGGACTGCTTTTTCATAGAACTTGCATATGAGTTATTATGAATCCACAAAGTAAATCGTCTCTTAAATGAATGATCTGCAAATTTGAAGATAAACTAAGCATTGAACAATTCGAATTTTAAATTTAATAATTAATAATTGATTAAATTAAAAATTGTTCTTTTATTATTTTATTTTGAAGGGTAAAATATTTTTAACAATCATTAAACAATAAATTGTGAGATATATAGGGGTAATCATCCCTAGGGAAAATAACTCAAAATTACCTCTGCTAAAACACCATTAAACGTTTTGAGTAAATTGAGCAAAGCTTCTAGAAAGGCTTGTGTCGAGGAAAATCAGGAAAATATAATTAGTAATGCTCTGAAATCAATTAGTTTATTATGTTCTTTCAGAAAAAGCAGAGAACACCTATAAAAGACAAAATAAATAGATAAAGTTATAAATTAGTTTTATCTTGTATTTTACCTTCTTATTCCATGGATAGAGTTGAAGTAGATGTACCAATGTCTATTTGATGTGCTTCTTTTGATGAATGATAGATGATGGAATATAGTTGCTTATTTAGATGAGCAGCATGTTAGGATTGGGATTGATAGATGAAAAAATGGCAACATAGGGATATGAGAAAAGTGGATTATCAAAATGAGATCAAAAGTCTCAATTTATAAGTTTTTCATGAAGAGAATCAAGGGTCAAAATGCATTGTTTAATAGATAGCTAAGATTGAATGAGTGAGGACATGGATCGAGGAGTTAGCCTTGGGAAAAGTTTCATAAGTGTAAGAGCTAAGTGTGTGAGCACACATAGGGAGACTCATGTGAGGGAGATAGGGTGGCTATCTTATGACATGCATAAGAGGTAAGGCGGCTATCTTATGGCATGTGTAAGAAGGCTTCACATATGTGAGAAAGGGTCAGGATAGGTAGGTTAGGACACTTATCACATGATGACAAGTTTAGATCTTGATTCATGTAGATGGATTCAATGGTTAAGATTGAATGAACAAGGATTGAGGGTGAAGTGGAATTAAATATTATGGAAAATGGTATTGAAGATAAATTAGTCTAAATAAATAGGTATTAATTAATTGATTTAGTTGGAAGATTTGAGGATAAGATTAAACTTAATTAAATAAATAAGGGCTAGAATGGGATAAAGTCAAGTGTGATCGAGTATGCACAAGTTTAGGTATTACAATAATTACATTAGTTAATTGTTTTTTCTTTTAATTATATTTAATTAAAAGTGAAGGATAAAAGCATGAATTAATTAAATAAATAAGAGATAGAATGGGGTAAAGTCAAGTATGATCGGATATGGACAAGTTTAGGTATCTACAATAATTACATTTGTTAATTGTTTTTGTTTTTGTTTATATTTCCTCTAATCATTTTTTAAAGCAATAGTAAGAAGCATCCAAAATAGCCAATAGTGGCATAGTATGATGATTAAGTTGATGTGGTGTTGTTCTTGCCATCAAGGTATCAAGGTTCAAACCCCATTGGGGTGTAATTGTTGAATATTTAAATTGGGGATGAGGTTCCTCATTTGTGACCTCACCAGTTCATAGCTCAAATAAAAAATGTTTACCTCTTAAATTAAAAAAAAAGCATTCAAAATAGTGAAATGTCATGAAATGACAAGAAAAATATTTGATTAAATATTAACAATAAAAATAATTAAAAATATGATTTTTTTTCATTTACTTGAGCTATAAATCTATATTTGTGTGGTAAGTTGGTTTGCCTTGTAATTATTACAAACATATTTTTTTTAAATATTAATTTAATAACTCTTCATAGAGTTTATTTTGAGTTGATTTTAAAATACATATACAAAATTCTAAAAAAAAAATGTGTAATTGAAAATGTTTCATAAATTCTTTATTTATTGAATAAATAAGATTTTTTTACAATTTATGAAATTTGATAAATAAGAAAGTTGTAAGCAAAATTTTATATATGTTTTAAATTACATTCCATGATTTATAATTAAAATGTAAATATAATAAATGATGACTATAGACAATATATAATGAAAAAAATTAAATTAAATATTTTTTAATACCATTAAAATTAGAATTAAATGTATTTTATTAATTATAATTATCTTTATTAAATTAATAAGATTTAGCTTAAATTTTCTTTGTTTCTATTTTAAATTTATAGAGAACTTGTTGATTTTAAAATAATTAAAAATTTCTAAGCTGCATTTTAAAATAGTTACCCTCCATCATTAAGACTTTAGTATCTTTAATGTGCATGTAGTGTTAGATTTTAGTGGATGTTTCACTAATGTTAATTTTTTGATCTCTTTAAGCATCTTTAATGTTTATATTTAAGTGGATGTTTCACTAATATTGATTTTTCAATTGGGTGTTTTTTAGTTTATACACAAGTTTATTATCAAATTTTCATTAAATTTATTAATTTTGAAAATTTAATTTTTATAAAAAAAATATTTAAAATTTTGGAGATTTTATTGAAGAGGGCATTTATGCAAGGAAGGAGTGTGATTAGGGTTTTTAAAAGACTCCTTTTGAGTTAAAATAATTTCATGTCTCCTAATTGTTGATGTGTTTTACAATCACATGCAATTCAAATAAAATTCACAGAGAATTGTATCTCTCTTGAAAAATTTAGTTTGAAACATAATTTAATATTTGATTGTAAGGACTTGACTCACTAGATTCATTGTGTGTTGTTTTATAAAGGGCATTTATGCTTCAAGAGTCATAAGAATTAGGATTAATTTATGAAAAAAAAACAAATCTTTGAACAAAATTACATCCAAGACATGCAAATCAAGTGTCATTCCAAAGGGAAAAACGATGGTGAGCCCGCAGGTGTTTGTTGTGCAAGGCTCGTGCCATGTAATGGGTGTGGCTTACATGTGTGGATCTATTGGTTGCATGTGTGTGGTGGGGGTTTTTCTGGTGTACGGGTGTGACTTGCAAATTGGGGTGGGTTATAAAGTGTGTGGGGGGTGTTTGTTCATCATTTTTTTTTTTGTTACCCAGTTTTGTTTGGTGCAAGGGTTTGTGGAGGCATAAGGGGTCTCGTGTTTTTTTTTCCGCCTATGGGTTCTAGTGAAGCGTCGGGTTTTAAACCCAATATGGATTTTTCAGGCTACGTTGTGTGTGAATTCTTGATCTCCTTCGAGGCTTGATGTTGAGGGTCATTTTGTGAATAAAGCTTTTGGGGTGGAGGGGATGGCTTCGTCTGGATGTCCCCAAATCTTGAAAACTAATGGGTGTTTGGAGAGGAGCCAAGAGAGACCTATCTTGGTGATTCAGTCAAATTCAATCGAAGAGGATGTTGAATATTTTTCTAATCATGCTTTAATCCACAAATTCATGGGAATGTGAGTCTCGCTTCCGTTTTTGGAGTCATGGGCTAGGCGGACTTGGAATCCAAAGGGTGAAATTGAGGTAATGTTGCTAGCTAATAGTTATTTCATGATCATTTTTAATTGCATGGTGGATCGCAACAGAATTTTTGAAGGAGGACCTTATTTTCATAACCAAACTGACCTATTCCTCAAGCCATGGCACATGGGTTTTAACCCTTCAGAGGAGCTCCCAAATCGTGTCCCTGTGTGGGTGCACCTTCCTTGGTTTCCAACTGAATTTTGGAAAAATGACATTATGCATTTGGTAGCCCTGTTACTGGGGAAATATGTAGGCCCTTCTCAAAAAATGCGGGATAGGAAGGCAATGACCTTCGCTTGCATGTGTGTTGAAATAGATTTGAGTAGCCCTCTTCTATACTCTTTGGAAATACGTGTGGGTTCGTTTTCTTGGTTGCAGTAGCTTGATTATGAGACTCCCTTTCCGATACTAATTATGCCATGAGTATGGCCACTTGCAGAGAAGATGTCCTAGGTTTCATTCTTTTGAGACTTAGCCTTCTCAGCCCCCTTTGAATCCTTCTAAGGTTGACAAAGGCAAGGCTCCTATCCCAAATGAAGCGGCGGATAAAGAGGGTTTTATTCCTGTTAAGCCCCATAATAGGAACCACATGAAGAAGAGAACTTTTAAGGAAAGGTGGGAGGGGAAAACTTTTAAACGCTTTGATGTGTTGGATGACCTTAGTTAGCAGGAGGTCGATCCTGGTATGTTGGCTCTGGATCAGGATGTTCTAGGGGGAGCTCAAAAGGGTAATATTTATGATAATCTTCAAGGTATGTAGGAAGGTGGCTTATCTTTGGTTCAAATGGATACATATATAAGTCTATTGGATTCTATTGTTCCTATGGCACCTGTTGTTATGGAAAAGAGTGAGGTCGTGTGCTCTTTCCCTTTAAAGAAGATGATGTCTAATTCGGAGAAGGGAAACAAGGCTTCTCCTTCTTTGGGGCTTCTTCAGAAAAACCAAAAGAAAGGGGCTCCTGAGAAACCCTCCATGACATGGAGGAAGAAGGATTTGGAGAAAATTAAGCTGATGGGGGAAACGTTGGTGGAGTCAGCATCTGTTAAAATTCTCGATTCCCATTTTTCCAACTCCCAGAAATGATTATTCTCTCATGGAATGCAAGGGGATTGAACAGTGGCCCTTGACAAAAAGTTGTTTGTGATTTAGTGTGAATTCATTCTCCTGTTATGTTATTCATTCAAGAAACTAAGCTTTCTATAGAGAATATGTGTGGGTTGGTGCCTAAAATTTGGGGGCATGGACATTGTCAATGTATTGGTGCCCAAGGTAATGTTGGGGGTTTAGCATGGTTATGGAATCCAATGAAGATTTGTCCTCTTTGGTGGATGTCTTGTAAGTTTTCTATTTTTGTGGTTTCTTCAATCTTAGAGATTGGGGAAATTATTCTTTTGTCCAATATTTATGCTCCTACGGATTTGTTAGGTAAGTTGTGCCTTTGGTCTCATATTCATTATATTCGTAGTATTACCTCTCTTTATCCTTGGATTCTAGTTGGTGACTTTAATGCTATTACTGAGTTGGATGAATAGAGGGGAGCAGTTATGAGACTGGAACCTTCTTTTCTTCTTCGTGATAATATCTATCTTAAATCTTGTGGATATTAAACCTAGTAATGGTCAGTACACATGGAACAATAAGAGATTGGTATGGACTATATTGTTGAGAGGCTTGACAGGTTCTTGGTTTCCTATTTTTGGATTGGTGTGTCCCGGTTGATTTGCTCTGAGATTCTTGACCGGAGAGGTTTAGATTACTAGCCAATCAAGCTCTCTGCTTCTATGGCCCGTGTTGCTCAGTCTCCCTCTTTCAAGTTTCAACTTATGTTGTTGAGGGAACCCTCTCTACAGGATCATATTATTGATTGGTGGCATTATGGTAGACCTAATTTTGGTACTGCAATGTTTTCCTTTGTTAAGCAACTACAGTATGTGAAGTATCAGCTCAAAAGGTGGA
This sequence comes from Sequoia sempervirens, assembly GCA_007258455.2. NCBI lineage: Eukaryota > Viridiplantae > Streptophyta > Pinopsida > Cupressales > Cupressaceae > Sequoia > Sequoia sempervirens. Next base: position 21,877 of record VDFB02374353.1, read on the forward strand.
GCAAGTAGTGTTTTGGCAACATATTTCAAGCTAAGGTTGCAGCTCATGACAGTTTGGATGCTATTACTCGTGAGATTAGGGAGTTTGGTCTTTTTGAGGATTCTCTTAAGGAGGTGAAGGCATTGAAATTTCTAGAGGATGAGAATTGTGGGAGGAGATCTATTGGAAACAAAAAGTGCATGTTGAGTGGTTACAGGAAGGGGACAGAAACACCACTTTTTTCTTCAACTCTGTGAAGGCTAGGAGACATGGTAATCCCATTCCATTTCTTGTGAACTCTAGGGGTGAGCATTTGTCTTCTCTAGGGGATATCTCCAAAGAAGCTTCTCAATATTTTGTTGCTTTGTTCAGGGAGGATTCTCGGGATGTGTGGGTTGAAGAGAATTAAGTTCTTGTCTTGTATTCCTTCTTCGGTTTCTTTGGAAATGAATGAGTACCTCTTATGTTGCATTTCTCTGGAGGAATTGGAGACTATTGTCTTTCAAATGAAGAAAGGGAAGGCCTTGTGTCCTCTGATGGGTTCCCTATTGAATTCTTTCACAAGTTCTGGGACATCATAAAAATAGATTTATTGGAGGTGGCATGTGAGTCACAATAGAACAAACAGATGCTAAGGGCTATGAATTCCACTTTCCTTGCCCTCATTCCCAAATGTGATGAGGTTGATAGGTTGAGTACATTTCAGCCCATTTCCCTTTGCAATGTGGTTTATAAGATTCTTTCTAAGTTGATTGTTGGCAGACTAAAGTGGTGGACTAGCAAGTTGGTCTCTAAGGAACAAGGGGTCTTTGTGGCGGACAAGAAAATCTTGGATGGTGAGGTTATTGGTGTTGAGACTACCTATACCATTGCAGCTTCAAAAGAAAAGGCTATGTTCATCAAACTTGATATGGAAAAATCCTATGATAGAGTCAAATGGTCCTTTTTGCAGAAAGTGCTTATGGATTTTTGTTTTGTTGAGTGGGTCATGTGGGTAATGAGTTGTGTTACATCCACTTCCTTCTCATTTTTGGTTAATGGGGAACCATCCTCCCTATTTGGTGCTCCCAAGGGTCTTCGTCAAGGGGATCACCTTTCCCCTTATCTTTTTATTCTCGTGGTTGAAGGCTTGGGAGGATACACTCCAAAAAGGTGCTAAGTTGATATAAGGATGGTTTGTTTTGGATTTGTTAGAGGCGGTTGAAGCTCTTTTTTGGTTTGATTCATGGGATGGTTTCTCTCCTATCATGGTCAGGCATCCTCATCTGTAGGATATTTTCCATCATTTCTTGGAGGTTGGTTGGTCTCATGAGGTCCAGTGTATTTCTAAACTTCTTATGTCTATGGGCAGGTGGAAGTGTCTAGATGGAAGGACCTTGGTGAGTGGCCTACTGGGGGTTCAGAGGAAGATCGTGTCAAGCTCCAAAATATTATTGCTAGTAGAGAATGCAGTTCTCTCAGGGAGAGGGATATTCTGGCTTGGAGTCCTAATCCAAAGGAGCTTTCCACTGTGGCTAGTGGTTATTAGGAGCTGATTTCTTGAAAGTATGGAGGGTTGGAGGTTTCCTGGTGGAAAAATGTTTGGAATAAGTTTTCCTAGCCTAAGTGTAATTGCTTCTTGTGGAATTTAGCTTGGAACAGATGCTTGGTGTGGGATAATCTTTGGAAGCAGGGATTTTAGGGCACTTTTTTTTGTGTTCTATGTGGGTGTAGTGAGGACTCGTCACACCTGTTTTTCCGTTTCCCTTTTTCTATGCTTATTTGGTATTTTTGGTGGGGAGTTTGGGGTCATCCTTGCATTCATGCTTCCTCTCTGGTTGAATTATGGAATAGTTTAGGGAGACCTCTGGCATAGGTCTCTTTTCTCTAGATTGTGTGGTCTATTGGCCTAGCTTTCAGCCTTTGGCAAATATGGCTGGAAAGGAACCATACAATATTTTGAGGTGGTAAGTTGTTGATCCAACAAGTTTGGTAGAGAGTTGTTAGTATGATTTAGGAGATTGTTGAAGTCAAATATGAAGTTTCGTTCCCTTTGGAGAAGGGAGATGAAGAGATTGTGAATAGATTAAGTCTTCGAGGCCTAGCTTTTGACTCTTTTTGTGTTAAAAGAGGTAGGCATGCTAAAAAGAGGGTTCAGAGAGAGGGGGGTTGGTCCCCTCTACCGATGGATTTTTGAAAGATCAACACTAATGGCTCTTCCAGGGGTAATCCTAGGCCTATGGGGATTGGTGGTGTGGGAAGAGACAGCTCTAGTAAGGTTATTTTCTTATTCTCCATTCATAAGGGGCAACAAACCAATAACTTTATGGAAGGTTTGGAAATCCTTTGGGATATTGAGAAAGCTTGTGAGCTCTTTGCTAGTGCAAGACTATTTGTGAATTTTGCTCTCAAGTCATTGTTAATTTGTTGACTACCCAGAATTTGGCAGGGGTTAATTGGCAACTTGCCTCTATTCTTAGACAAATTTTATAGTTGTGTACCTTTATAGAGTCTGTGTCCTTCACTCACATTCCACGAAAGTGGAACAAGGCTACTGAGTGTTTGGCTAAATGAGCTTCAGAGCAAGATGGTATTTGGCAGATTGATGGCTAGTAGCAACTTTCCCCTGATTTTGTTCAGGAATTCAAGCGGCTTATCTTGGAGGATATGGGGAGTTGATGTGGTCTGTTGGTTGTTCTTGATATGGGTTCATCTTTTGTAAAGTTTGTTTGCCAGCTTTGTGTTCTCACTTGTTTTGGGTGCCTGTCTAGACCCTGACTCTTCTATATCGGTGACTTTCTGAAATTAATAAACTTTTATCCTCTTCTCTCAAAAAAAGTGTCATTCCAAAGTATTTAAAACAATCAACAAATTGATCAAGCTTTTGAAAGATTTAGAGAAAATGAGAAAGAAAAAGGAAGTAAAAAAGGTTAGGAATCTAAATTCTCATAATGATTGCACAAATATACAAATTTCAAAGATGTCATAACTAATTTATGTTTTACTCAAGGAATTACTCATAATTATACATAAATGGTGCAAACTTCAAAAATACATTTTCAAATTAAAAATGGATCACAATATACCCAAACAATGGTGCAATATTCTAATATTTCATAATATTGAAAAGAGATTAACAAGTTATTTGAGTTTTGCAAAGTATATGACTTAATTGGTGTCACAACTACAATTCTAAAGTATTCTTGAAAATAATATTGTTCTAATTGGAAGGAAAACATGAAGGAAGCAAACTAATGGCAGTTCTTCATTAATTGCCCAAGTATCAACAATTTTGTATCCTCAAATAGAAAAACGATGGCCCTTTTATAGAAATAAAGTGCCAAAGTTAGTTACAAATTTATGGCCAAGATTACATCATGAGAATAAATGGTTACAAATCAAAAGATAAAGGAATATTCAAACAGAATCATCTTTAATTACTAGCTGAAAAAGTCTTCTTTGGTGAAAATTATCCACAAATACATGATGAAAATAGATACTCCATAAATATCTTGCATGAAGGAAGTTGGAATGTCATGTCCCTTTTTCAAAAATCAGATAAAAGGTTACTTTCCTAGGGAGATGTTGAAGTTCAAGAAGTTCAGAAGTTATTGCTTGACACCTACGAGGGAGCTATTGGAGATCAAAGATCTGGCATGTTGCATGATTCATGCCAAAAATTTGTAAAGTGTTGAGGTTCAAAGATAATGTTCAACCCATGCCAAGGACCTTTCAAAGTTTAGGGATCAGGGTTGTTGCTCGATGCATGACAAAGAGCTATCAGAGATTGGGGATTGAGGTTGTTGCTTGACACATGCCAAGGAGAGGTCAAAGGTTGAGGATTGGAGTTGATTCCTGACACATGCCAAGGAGCTATTGGAGGTGGGGGATCGAGATTGTGGCCCAAGACATGCCAAGTTAGAATTCAAATTTGGGCATCAGTGCCATTTTGGGTCTAGGCCGACTAGATTGATATTTTGGGTGGATAGCATACAAAACTAGGAAAACATTTCAATTATAATTATTTGTGTTATTTTATTGTATCTTCTAAGCACTTTATGTTCCAAATAATCTTATGTGGATGAAAACCCATAAGAGATTGTGATTTGTTTAATTGAGGTCAAGAATCAAATAATCTTATGTGGATGAAAACCCATAAGAAATTGTGATTTGTTTAATTGAGGCCAAGAATCAAATAATCTTATGTGGATGAAAACCCATAAGAGATTGTGATTTGTTTAATTGAGGCCAAGAATCAAAAATCTCTTTCAGTGTTAGGTAGCGGACCTTGCCATGCTAACTTACCACAGAAATGTGTCCGACACCTTTGTGCCTCGCACTGGACAAGAAGGTGATTAACTGATTCTTCATTTTTGTAATATAAGACACACATATGGGGGCCTAATACACTGATCCAACACAACCTCTATCCTGTCAAGATACACTCATGGAGAGCAGTCCGTGCAAAAGCTTCTGACTTTGAGAGAACGTTGATGCCCCAACATAGTCACTTTGGCCAACTTGAGATTGAGTTTTCCTTCCTGATAACTTCATATCATATTTTTTCGAACTCCCCGCTTTTTACTGCACACCATTTGATGTTGTCTAGCTCCTTTGTGATCAATATGTGTCTCTTTACCAGCTCCATCATTAGAATATCCTTAGAGAGATCATCAAGAAAATCAAAGCTTTTCCAGGCATACTCTCATTTGCATTTTTCCTCTTGAACATCAATGTAACCACGTAGGCATTCCCCATATTTGGTGTTGGTTTCTCGAATCACCCCATCAATACCTAGAAATTTATTTGATAGTTCAAAACCGTTCCACAAGTCCTGCCAAAAGGAAGCATGTCTGCCATCCTTTATTACCTAGGTGAGGTGGTCTGTTATCACTGATCTGCAGCTAAGAATAAAGTTCTAGATTGCAGATCCTTTCTACGGATTGGTTATTGTAAGGATTATTTTCGAGCATGGGGAATCCAAGTATTTTTCTCTCAAAATCTTACACCATTGAGCGTTTGAGTTTTTGAATAGTCCCCTAAGAAATTTTTGCACCCAAGGCTCTATTTTATATCCTCAGATCCTTAATGTCTACACCACCTTGATCCTTAGATTTTTTTACAGTCTCCCATTCCAATAGAGGTATCTGCTTCCACCCGTGAGCCCTGTCCCAAAGAATTTTTCTTCGAATGCCTGTTAATCTCTTTATTATTATTTTTGGCGCTTCAATACAGGAAAACATGTAGATTAGAATTTCTGCCAATACTGCTTTCAACATGGTAAGCCGACCTACCAATGCTAACCAATGCCCTCGTCAACAATCAATTTTCAATCTGTATTTCTTGATCATATCTTCCCAGAGATCTGCCTTTCCTTGGCCCCCAAACAGAGGAATGCCCAAGTATTTTGAGGGGAGAGAACCAATACTCTAACCTGTCAAATTGGCAATTTTACGTTGCACACTTTTATTTGTGTTAAAAAAGAAAATATTTGATTTTTCTGCATTCATCAATTGGCCCGCTTCTGTGCAAAAAAAGGTTCATTGCTTCCTTTATGACTGTTGTTTCTTCTAAAGATGGGAAGCCATAGAGGATTGTACCATCCACAAATAATTGATGTGATATAGTTGGGAATGAGGGAGTCGCTTCAATCCCTCTCCATCATCTTTTTTATTGTAGTGTAGAAAAGTGTATTTCTTTACATTTTCACACATAATTTGAATTAATATAAAATGAATTTAATTATGTTTTAATTTAATGTTGTAATATGTATTTTACTTATTCACATTAAGTTTAGGGTCTTATTAATTAAAATGGACTTAATTGTGTCTTATTTGTAGTGTTGTAGAGTGTACCTCTTTACACTTTCACACTTATTTAGAGCTCCTTCAATTAATTGAGCTTAATTTGCCTTAATTGGCCCTTTTAATTCAAATCCAAACCTAATTAATCATATTTTACGAAGAGAAAACCCGACATTCACTAATGCCTTAACATAACACTTATCATTGAGCAATGTGTGTCCTAGGTGAGTGACCTAGGACCCATTCGGGTGAATGGGTCCTCACTTAAACCTAGGACCCTAATTTAAATTATGTCTTTGGAGGTATTTTAATGTTTTCAAATCTATATTTCAATTTCGGCAAGCTGTGATATCTGAATTAAGGATAAATTACTATAAATACAAGGTTATTTTATCAAATCAACATTAGATTTCAATTAGATTTTTGAGAGATCAATTACAAGAGCCAAGATTATTGTCAAGAGCATTCAAAAGAGGATTTCTTCATCATTTGTTGTAGCAATCAAGATCCATTCATCATGTCAAAGTTATGTGGAGTCGCGCATGTTTTTGGAGCTAACATTGTGATGTAGGTTTCATGATTCAATCAAGCATTCAAAGTATCATTTCAAGCAAATTCAAAGTCAAGATCCACATACATTGAAGCCATTTCATGCAAGTTGCAAACCTCCATTATCAAGGTTCATCCAAGGGTTTGGTGAGTTGTGACATTGCTTTGTTCATTCATCATCCCTTTCATGCTCTTTCATTTCATTTCAAGGTTTAATTACCAAAACGGAGTTTGACCAAGGCAAACCCCCATTCACCAAAAACATTGTTTCCCTCTCTTTATGTATTCCAAATTTGTAGGTTGAAGAAAAGTTAAAGATCTCAAAGTTGCAAAATTGAAAAGTTTTTAAAGTTGTCACATTTGTTGTCATTTCACTGAAACTTAGGTCTCGGATTTATTTCTGACTGTCCGGCAGTGAAAATCGAGAATTTGGGCATGCAGACACAGGAGAAGAGAACCCAAAAATATATTTTGGAGAGCCCTACCCAGGACCCATTTAGTCCTTAGCCAGCTTCTAAAAACACCTTTTTGTGAGAGGTACACAAGATTTATCTCTTCTAGATTCTCCAGAAAGTCTATAGGTTCCATCAATGTTATGCTAAATCTTCTAAATCCACTTTATAGATTGCAATTTGGAGTTGATTTGCTATTTTTAATCTTTCTCCCCAAAGATTTGTTTAGCTTAGACCCCCGTCCTTGCGAAAAAGGGAAATTGCAATATTCCTCAAAGAATTCACTCACCTAAGGGTTGAAAGTGGTTTTTGACTTGGGGGATCTCATTTCCTGAATGAAATAGAAGAATAGATGGGTTCATTACACTCATTTTTTCCTTTCCATTTATAGTAAGTTTGGTGAAATATTCCAAATTTAGTATAAAATCTGGAGTGATGTGGTGACTCTGCACCTCATTTTTCTATGTTTCATTTTATATGGTGGGTTAAAGGCATTTGCCATGATGTAACAAAGAGAAAGGGAGATGGTCAGGTGCTCCATGTAATCCTCGTGGAAGAAACCATGGGACCCATTTGACCTGATATCTGGGGTGGGAGTGTGAAGAATGGGTTTGGCAGAACAATACTCAGGCCAGAACATCATTTTGTCGGCGGATGACACTGAAATCCATGCTTTCTCAGAATCTGGGCATTGTGTGTGGTGTCATGTGAGGCTATTGTTGCATGTCAAATCAAGATGTTTCTCTGGGACCAAACCCTTTGTTCCATTGGAGTGTGGAATGATCATTTTTGGTCAGCCATTATGTGGTGATTATTTATATAGTGAATTGACAATGATGTTGGCCTATAATGCACTTGAGATATGGTATCTTGGGTTGGGGCCAATGTTTGTAGTGAACATCATTAAATGGCAGGTCTTCTTCTTGGGTTCATACACCCATTGGATTTATTTTTCCTAGAGAAGTGCAAAGGCTTTGATAAAACAAGCATTTAAAATAGGCCATGGGCTATAAAGGATGGGAATGGCCTCTTTATGCATTGTTGTTGTAGTTAAAAATTCATTATCCTTCCATGAAACCATGGCATTTGTGTCTTCAATTATATCACACTTGAAGCATTTTGCCTCCCTGATACCACCTAAAAGTGATTTGAAGTACTCCATGCCAACTCTTTGAATATATTCCTCTTCGAACAAAGAAATATTGTTGTTGTCTTTTATTTTTGAAATTTTGTTCCAACTCCTTTTCACTTTAGTGGAGTTATGAAAAAAAAAATTCAAATCTCCCTCCTCGAGCCAAGTATCTCTAGACTTGGATTTCTAATAAGTTTCCTCCCTTTCTAGAATTTTGTTGTATTCAGCCATTAGTTCTCTCTCTTTCATGAATTTCACTTCCATCATACCATTTCTTATCACTAATCCGCTTAAAGTAGAAGTTTCCTCTTCTAATCGTTCTTTCTCTATGAATATATTCTTGAAAGAATATTGATTCCAAACTTTTAACTTCTCTTTCAACCTAATTAACTTCTTTTGAAAAAAAAAACATTTTTGTACCTTTTATATTGATGGATTCCTCTCGCCATTCCTTCAACAGTGTTGGCATGTCTTCATTCCTTAACCACGTTTGTTAAAACCTAAAATGGCCTTTTATTGATTTAGTTTCCAAGCTAATTGTGAGTTCCACTGGGAAATGGTTTGAGATTGGGATTGACCAAATTGATGCCTTTGGAAGAATATCATCCCGCATCCAATCCTCAGAGATAAAAAAAAATTATCTAGCCTTTTGACTATATTAGTGAAACATTTTCTTCTATTATTCTAGGTAAAGGTACCATTGGTTGTCTTTATGTCTATCAAATTATTTTTCTCAATAAAATTTGTGAAATCTTTTTTAGATCGAGTAATCTTCCTCAAACCACCATATTTTTTGCACATATCTAAAATTGCATTGAAATCACCCCATTATTGTTTTTACATTTTCTAAGCATTACCAACCAAGTACCAAACCACCTTCTTGTCTTCATTTTTGTAGGCTTGTATATATTAAATAATACAAAACAAGCATTAGACGAAAGATTGTGTACCTTGATTTTTTATCCAATTATCATTTGTTGCCTAAATTTCCACTTTGAGTCTTGTGGGTTTCCATAGGACGCCCAAGTCTCCAAAGGCCCCTATTGCATCCACCAAAAAGCCTTGCCATTCTTTGCAATATCTTACAAATGATTTGATTTCGCCTCCTTTAATCTTCATTTCTTGAAGCAAAATAAGATCAAGATTTTGACATTCCAACTAGAGTTTTACTAGTCGCCTCTAGTTAGGGGCGTTGAGACCCCTAACATTCCAAGTTAGGATCCTCATCTCCCTCCAAGGGAGGGATTACCTCCCTTGGATCTTAACATGTATGATTTTATTGATACTTGATCTCCTTTCTGAGCCCCCTCATCTCTTTTCTGCTTATTCATTTTCCTTCTTGTTTTCGGAGCAAAGGACATCTTGGTTGTTTGACTAATATTTCTCAGTTCTAATATGTCAATGGCATCTTCAACCCCTTGATCTGATTCATATTCAATTTCTACCTTATCGTCAATCTCCCTCGAAACCAACAACTTTTGTGCAAGGGGCGACTCAGTTTTAAAGACCGTTTCGAGGCATCCCACTTCTTCAGATTGTTCTTCCACTAGGTTTATTGTTTTTATGGGTTTTGCAATTATAATTGCCCAATTATTCGAATTTAAAGGAGATTTTCCATTATCTTTGGGCTCTTCTTCTCGACCGCCACCATCTTCTGGTTGTACATTTTGGGACTTTTCCTTCCATACATCCTTCAAGGTTTGCAAAAATCGTTTGCAATTTTTTGTATTATGATTTATTCTCCTGCACTTCAAGAAAAAAAAATTGGTTTCTCTATTTTTATTTCTTGAATCCACACCCTTTCCCTTGAAACCAATTGAATGATACGTGGTATTGAAAATAATTAAGATTCAAGCATAAATTAATGATTCGTTGTTTCTGAGGTCGACCTCCATCGTATGTACAATTGAATTTCCAATCTTTGTCAAGCATCACCCCGACCAGTATTGGTAAGGCAAATTATTTAACCTTACCCATGTTGGCCCATTTCTTGGGTTGAAATTCAGAGGGTTAAATTTTCTCGGCCATTTTTGCAGATACAAATAGCAATCCATTTTCTTCCATCCTTCTACTTTCATAATGTTTTCCCTCTCATTTTCACTCTCAAATACAACAACAAAGAAGCCTCTCGGCATGAAGTTAATGATCGGATATGTTTGCCAATTGTTCACTACCCAATCACCAATTTCTTTTCTCGCGAATCTCTTGTCGAGGAACTGCCCAATAATCGTCATTTTTTTAAGATCCTTTGCATCCATTTCAACAATTTTTGAAACGTCAACCTTCATGTCTTCGACAGCACACGGATCCGGCCATGATATTTCTACTTCCTTTGGCTTCTTTATCAGTTGATCCACTTTCTCCCATTGGAAATGTTTACCATTGTTTCCCTTGTTTGCAACCTCTCTTCTACGCTCCATTTGACCCACCATTTAGCTTTCTCAAAAGCAATTATGAAGCAGTAATAGAGGATGACATCTTAATTGTTGTGATTGGGGGGAAAACTTTTTGTTGTGTATTTAGGGGTATGGTACAAGGTTTATTGCTTATAAACAGGACACACGAACAAGAAAAGTAGATGAAAAGAAGAAGAGGAAGAGGAAGAAGGGAAGATATACTGACTTGTGTCATTGAGATGTTAGGGGGGTGTTTAACCTAGTGATGGCTAATCTCGCTTGGTTGTTTCCTTTGAAGATCCTTCAAATCCAAAATCCCTTATAAATTGGAGTCTCTACTTCTTCCTCTTTTTAACCTTATCTTAGAGGTGCATACATGGTAGGTGTCTACTCTCTAACTATTGTAGATGAAGAGATTGATTACTCCTTATGAGCCTAGTATTTGTCCCTATTAGTTATATTTATTTCTTGTCTTTGAAACATTTCCTAGATATTCATAAAACCGTGACTGACATTTAAAGTATAAATCACTAAACTTGATAAATGAAGGATTGATAAATATGTACATGTTTAGATGGTTATTTCTGAAATATGATAGCATAAGTAATTTTTAGGAACTATCCATGCAGTAAAGGAAGCAAACAACACATAACAGAAGGATTATTGCATAAATGCAGCCACAAGATCAACCACATGTAGCTAAAGGATTATGCACCTGTAGCTACAGAGATGGGATACATATAGCTAAGGGAACCCACATCCATCGGATCCAAAACATACAAATATAATCTAAACCGCTAGCAATAAACTATGTCATAAAAAGTGAGAAGAAACTCCATGATAGAAAATAATGGCATAAATTGCAACAACTCTTTTATTGCATGCATCATGTCATTTTCTTATGCATACCAATGATCTTGGTTCCTCAGTTACAATTAGAAGAATTACATTATGACTATTTCTTGAAGTTTCTTATTTTATATTTTTAAGATGAAATAATACTCTTGTTATCTTTTGGGGATGATTTGGCATATGTAAAGTAGATGGTTAGGAATCTATTTTGCTAAGGATAATTAAGATTAGTTGGTTGAATTAAGATTTTATATATTAGATCTAAAGTAGAAGCGTAGCAATTATTTTCAACATTTTGTATCATTTTTCTTGAACAATAATCTAAAGCATTGTTCTATCAATTAGTGTTATTTTGAATGTGAATGAATGGAGGATAAAAAGGATTGATTAACAATTTTGTGAATTAGAAGAATACAACAACCCAAGCAAGGGACCACTTGAGGTGACGTTGCAACTTTTTTGTTAGGATTAATGATTAGGTTTTTTGGTATTTTAATTTTAGATCATTGATTGATTGCCGTGATTTATAAATGTTACCCATAGCAATTAACCTATGTTATCTATAAAATTCACAGTACCATCCTTATCTTGTAGCAATAGTTGTAGGATATTTGTTATAGGATCTATAAGTTTTCTAATATGAGTTCTTTTTTTAATAAGCAAGTTCAATTCATGTATGCAACCACTTAGGAACCCCAAAAACCTTTAAGTTGTCAACACAGTATTGATATCATCCAAGAAGATACATCCCTAGTCTGGCATTATAAGTGTAACCCTCATAGTTTATGAGTCGATTGATAAAGGATATCCAGGTCCATTGAGCTGAGTACATGACTTAGTTTCACTAGAGTTTATTAGTCAATAAAGAGATCATACAACTCCCCTATAGATGATGAATTGTGTCCATGTTATTTTTGTAATCTCTCCAATTCCTTATAGAGATTCTCTTGAGTGGGATGATAGTCTTGTCACAATTGTGTTCCAAAGCTCCTAGATGTTGACGTTGTTTGAGCTAAGTGATCAAGGTCTTGTGAAGATTAGGCATGTAAAGTACACAATTACAATGGCCACGGTGGATGGCTAGAAGTTGCTATTGAAGAAATTATTTCTATAAACCTACTACTAGTATCAATAGTCAAGGTGCTTGGTTCTACATATTCCAATTATTTTTCTTTAGTTATTAGGACTCTCAATTCTTCCCTCTTTTCAATTTTCTAAATGATGTTTGATACAAGGGAGCCATGATCCTCATCCTATATATCTTCTCAAATCCCATCTATTTCCACTTGCCTAAATATGTGCTTTAGTTGTCCAATCTCCTACCTATACTTCCAGTAGGCATTGATTTTCTCTTCATTCCACTCTAGATCCTGAAGAGTCTAACACAAGCCATGTGTCATATGATCCTCTTATAATTTTGGTTGAAGTACTAATCACATGGCACTTTATTATTTTGTAGGAGGTCCAATTTCCTCTTGCTCAAATTATAAATTGCTTCTTTCCCCCAAAATCTATGAGGGCTAATGCTAGGAAACTTCTAACAAATTTATAATAGTTTGAACATTGTTGTAGCATGTGTGTCTAGGTAGGCACGCAAATGACCCTTGGAGGATCCATAAAATCTTCCATGATCACCATTAGAACAGAGGCCTAGAAGAGTTGGATTTTCTAATAAAGCATTAGATGTACAAGATAGGAGGAGAAGTTAACATCCTTTAAGAGATGAAATGAGAAAGCTAGTAGTAAAGGGAAATGGAAATGGCTTTCAATAAGTCAAGAAAAAGGAGTTGGTTCTTGGCGATCATCTTCATTTTGTGAAATACCCTTATTTGAAAGTCATATAATTTATTTTCATCATAAATGCCAAATATGAAGACAAGCATTGAACATGCCTCCTTGACATTAGATTAGAACCTCATAGCATTGATGGTGAGATGGATATTTTACATTGGTAGGCTCAAAGTCAATCCCCCAATTAAGGAACTCAAGCTAGTTTTCCCTAGTGTCTTAGGTCCTCTTTAGATTCTTGTAGTTGAGATAAAAATATTCTATGTTGTGTAGGATCTACATCTCCTAAATAGCATCTACATTTATAATCACTTGAAGGCCTTTTCCTTGAATGATTCTATTATTGAAATCATAGAGTTCTAAACAATTTTTTTACCAAGTTCACACAAGGGAGAACTTGTGGGACCATTTACTAAGCCAACATTGTTATCCACATTCAAATTCCAAAATTCTATCTCTCTCCCAACAAAACTCATTCCAAAATTTTCACATGAATAGATTCCTTAGGATTCTTGCTCAACTTGGACAATTTTGGATCAAAACATTATCAACCATGCTGTATACTTAAACGACATCAATGCATTTTATTATCTTTATGTCTATCAAAAATGATTGTGGTCTTGCTTGGGCTAGTGCAAAATCATAAGATTTGTTACCTTGTAGTTTTGGAGGCAAAGTGTCTTGGGCATTTACTTATCTCTCTATTTCATTTTCTTTTCTTTTTTTGATTGTTAATTAGTTGAACTTGTGGAGAAGATACTTTCTCTTTGGGGATTTTGACATTTTGAACTAATTCTCACTTAAATTTTGCTATAGATAAGAGGTGTCAAAACTTTGAGTTCACAAAGTATAAATAAGTTTTCCTTGATGAATCCACCTTTTATTCATAGGCCCTACCTATGGAGAGAGCACTTGATCAAACCGATACTATAAATGCAAGTTGGTAGTCCCACACTCAAACTTATTTTTTTCTTTTTCGCTCAATATTTTTTCTTTGCCAAATATTTCTCATTCCTTAGCGCTAGAGTATAGTTGGGTTATGATGTGACTAATTGGGATGGATGGTGACATTTTAAGAAATTATTACCCTCTCTACAGTAGTAAACCTCATCATTAAGCTCCATCAAGCTATTCACTTGCTTTTAAGTTGTCTACTCTTTAGATTTTGAAATCTTGTCCATTAAAATCCAATTAAATTAGTTCATTTATTGAGAAGTGAGGTCAAGTTCCTCATAAATCGTTATATTATTCTCTTTTATTTGTGCTTTGTAATAAACTTGCACAAAATGCTCTCTCAATGCTCCACTTTCCATATTTTTAACTTCTTTTGGCACCAAAATCCTTTTGAACCTTTGTCATGGGAACTCCTTGACCATGGCACATTGAAACTAGAAGGCAAGCCAAAAAGGTAACACAAGGTAAAAAGCCTTCAAAGGAAGGCACACACAACATAAGAAAACTTTACTACATGTGTACAAAGAGTGTTGACCCATAACATTAATAATGGTGGTTTAGATGTATCTCATTAACTAGGATATCTAGAATTTCTCCTTTATTATTCATGATATCAAATGCATTTTTCTCTTTGATTGTTGATATAGTGAAAGGTTTGCTCCATAGGGAATCAAATTTGAAATGATGTTTGGGTTTTGTTGCTCTCCTATCCCATTTAAGCACTTTATCTCCAACATGAAAAGTTGGCTAAAAAGTGTGCTTATCAAACCATCATTTGATTATATATTGATACTTTGACATTGAATCCCTGGTGGATTCCTATTTCTTTTCAATCTCTTACAACTCTATAATTTATTTCTAATGCCCCATTTTCTTGGACCTTTGATTGGCTAATCAACTACAAAGTACGAAATTATAAAGATATAGATAGTGTGGCCTCCTTACCATAGGCCAAAGAGTAGGGTGATGTAGCAATTATATTTTTAGGGGTAATTCAATTTTCCCATAGATCCTATCTTAAGATTCAAGTGTTATTCCTTCTTATATCCAGATCCAATTCCTTTGATGAGTCTAATTAAATTCTTGTTGGTAGACTCAACCAAACCATTTCCCAAGGATAGTAGTTTTAAGATGTCTTCAAGAAAATTCCATATTTTAAAAATACTTTCTAGATCAACTATGGATCCCTTGGAATTTTAAATATGTTATAGAAAGCAAACTCTAAAATATTTTCTCTAGTAAAATCCCTAACATTATCTAATATTACAATTTCTGGGACCCTAAATCTAATGACTTTTTCTTCCAAGAAACTCAAGATCACACCATCTATTTCCTCCTTTAGCATGGTTTATTTAATCCAACCACTAAAGGAATTGGTAGGCCAAAGGATCCATCTATGACCTACCTTCAACACCAAGTTGATCATCCTAATAAAATTTAAACCTTGTTGATCAAAAGGTTTATCCACAAACATGGGATGCAAATGGATTGCAATGTTTATCTTTCCACTATAAAATTAGTATTATTGGCATTTATAGACCCATTTTTTACTGTCTACAAACATTGATGGAAAAAAGTAGCCTACACAAATGATTTCCACGATAGTAATTTTTCCCATGAAATGACCCCCTAAAAGTCCTTGATGGAATTCATATAGAAATTTCTCAACCTAGTCCTCCAAGCTGAAACTAAAAAAAACTTCACATATGTTCCTTTTGAATAGGATTTCATTAATCAAATAACATCATACTTCTTGTAACATATATGATCTCCTTTTAATATGATGTAGATTTTTCAAGTATACCCCCGTTTCTCTTAATCAAATCATGTCCTAATCCATGAATCTATTTCTTCCCCATAATAATTAGCACTTCTTCAACTTTAATATTTTGAGTTAGCTTTGATTTCACATCTTTAGTAATGTGTTGATGTAGGCATGTCATCTCACCATATTCCATAATTTTGGTGATCCAATCAACACCATTTTTTATTTACCTCACCTTTTGTGATGTATTCCCTTATGCTTAGGTGCACCACAAACATTGTTTACTTCTAAATAGTATATACCTAAACTTCTTCAACTTTTTCACTAAATTATATGTTTGTTCTCTTGATGAAGTTGATTTTTTCTTCATATTCTTTCAATGTCGTTGAATATAAAACAATGGGGCATTCACTTTTTCTTGAATTGTCCTTCTAAGTGAGCACAACTGCTATGCTAGGGTCCCCACCAAAGGCATACTTCAAGAATTCCTTGGTGAAGTTACGATTTGTTAGCATATGAACAAGGGATAGCCCTTTTGATTACCTCAAAAGATTATTCCTTTCGAAGTCCACCCAAATTATTTATCCTTCTTTAACATAAGGGTTATTGGTAGTGGCTTATTTTAAATCATTAGAGAATTCTATCATGGATTCATTGGCTCATCTTTCTCCTCCTTGAGCCAATTCAAGTTTCATTTTTAAGTTTTTCTATTTCTTCATTTTTCTACTTTATTTCCATAACCCTTGCTTTAATCTCTTGTTCCAAGAAATTTTTTGCAACTTGTTCTTTTGGCTCCTAGAGTACAAAATAGGCTGAAGGAAGCTCAAAAGTGAGTTCATCAACCTTTCTCCTCATTTCCTTGGATGCATTAAACACATTTTCTAAAAATATAATGGCAATATCTATATCTCTTGTCAAATGCAAGTATTTTGATTTTATTGTTTTTAATGCCTTCTTAACTATTAGCAGATCTACGAAAGTGGTTGTATGCCCAATATTTTTTTCAACTATTATGTCTTTATTTTCTCATTAGTAGCAAGATAATAGTTTGATGTGGAGAAAGAATTGGGTTCTCACATGGTGCCTCATTTTGTTGGTTCACTCATTATTCATGGTGTTGTCATTCCAACTAGTTGAGGAGTTTGCAAAGCAACTCACAAGAATGTAAAGGAAGATAATTTGACAAAGGTAATTGATGGTCGAACATATGGTGCTTGTGAGTTAGTGAATTCACAAGTAGTTCAATCTTCCATAGAAGAGAGTCAAATTATAATACTTCATAATTTTCTTAGAATGATCAACTTTAATGGGGCATATGAGATTGAAACATTTTCTTATGAAGCAATAATTAATGAGGATTTTGTAATGTCAAAAAATCATTAGCCAAGATATGTAGATCACTCACAAAGGGAAGAATATACCTGAAGATCATGTTCCACCTACAAGTCCATTTTCTTCTCATCTATGGAGGTTCTTCAAAGATTATTTTGCGAAGATATCAATGATGCAGCCAAGTGACAACATTTTTGCAGCTAAGAACTAGTAAAGAAGAGTCATTTTAAAGAGGTTAAGCAAAGGCTAGAAGAGCTACAAGAATTTAAGAAACAACTGGTTCTAACAAAAAAGAGTTCTAAGCCTTAAGGAGTTAGATAGCACAAAAAAGATCATTAAAAATCTAACTCTAATTTTGAAGATAGCTTTGATGAAAGAGAAAATGGAAACATAACAATTGAAGAAAGTGTTGGGCGCTTTTATAGATTTTCTAGTTAAGAAGGCATTAGAAACAATAAAATAAGAATACTTTTGTTTGATAAGAGATAAGGATATTTCCATCAAATTTGCAGAAGAGGCCTTTAATGCATATAAGGAAAATGTTTGAAAAACTCACTTTTGAGCTTAGTTCAACTCATTTGTACTTCAAGTGGTAAAAGAATAAAAATTTGCTAAAATAATTTTTAGGGAGCAAGAGATTAAAGCAAGGGTTAAGGAAAGCAATCAAGCTATTGAGGAAATATAAAGGCTTAAAATGAAACTTCTATTGGATCAAACAAGAGAAAGGTAAGCCAAGGAATCTATGTTAGAATTTTCCAGCACTTTACAATAAGTGCCTACTAGAGTGAAATCAACAAAGGCTTTAGAAGCATTAGTTCTTAAGGAAATTAAACTTGAAAATATAATCAATCTTGTAGATGGATCTTTAAAGACAATGACTCAACAATACTAACACTCTTAAAGGAGTCCTATACATTGAGAAAAAGAGTGAATGAAACTAAGGATCTTACAAACAACCAAGTGGTAGTTGCTATGACCCAAATAAATGTTACCATGGGTATCCAAGAGAATTATTATGATGTTTGTTTAGAGATTATGGTCCATGATAATATCATAGTAGCATAGTGGAAGAAAAATGGTGAGCTCATTCTTCACAAGGGACAACCCCCAAGAAAGCTAGAAATTGCAAGAATAGAGTTGTTAATAGTAATAGACATGACTAATCTAAAGATTTGCAAGGAACTATCAATCAACAAGCAAAGAAATTTGAAAGAAAGAAAGGAAAATTATTATGGAACCAAATAAATAGAGTTCAACAACAATTATGCATCCAAAGGAACACATTGCATCACATAAAGGATTAAGGACCAGGAATTGTAAGTTCCTATTGATTTAGAACCCTTGTATTTATAAAAAGATTCAATCATGAGGAGTTGAATTAAATCAACATTGCTTGAGGGAAAGAAATTTTGGGAAGGGTGGACTACCATATCCTTTTTTTGATGTGAAGTTAATCAAGAGTATCTCAGTCTATTATTTTATTTTCCATAGGCTATTTGGACATTGCAAGGGAAATAATTTAAATATTTAACTTAAGTTGTCCAAAAAATAACTTTATGTTTATTATTAGATTAAAATGGGAAACAAGGGTCCCAACCTTATTAGAATGCAAGTTCATAGGTAGAGAAAAAATAACTACCTCCCTTAAGAGAGTAAGCCCCAATTGCAACCAAGTTGCAAAGCACAAACAACTACAAACCCATGCGTTTAGCCTAAACAAATCTAGAGGTCTAACCTAGAAAATTTTGAACCCATCCCTATTCAATCGCACACCTTTCACTCTTGTATGATATTGAGAGATATATTTGGGAAGATCGTTCTTCCTACTTTGTACAACTATCCAAGAAAATTTATCTTTCATGTCCTCAAACCTAGGAGAAGCAAATGAGGAATTCCCCACTAAGGGCCCAACCAAGGTTGCATCAAAAACATGTTGAGTCAAAGTAGTGAAATGTCAAACAACTGTCACAAGAGAAGGCTAGGCCTTAACCAAAGCTGAAGAAGATTGAAAATTTGAAGTAAAAGATGGGTATGGCTCACCAATAGGAGCCAAAGGAGCAACAAGAACAGGAACAACCGCAAGAGTAAGATCATCAAGAATAATTGACTCTAAAGTAGATTCATTAGACCCCACCATTGAATAATGAGTAATATCCAAAGAATTTGAACCATAAAGAACAGCAATCATCAAGTATTTGAAGAGGGCATCACACTACCACAAAGAGAAACTAGGTGTTTGAAGAGTGCATCACATCACCATGAAGTAGAATAGAAAAATTAATTTTATGTTATATTCACAAAAGACATGTTTGAGTATTTAAAATTTGTATAGTGTTGCTAGGACTAAGATCTATAAGTGATACTATTTAAAGGGACTTTCTAGACACTTTTTTAAAATAAGCATATATTTACGAAATCAATAGGGCTAAAAAACTAAAAATTATTGTTTTCAAGGTCTTGCAAAATCTAGACTGATTGAATTTGAATAAATAATGGCCATTTATAGGAGCAAATGAAGTCATTTTTCTTTGAAATAAAAAGTGTAAGAGGAAAGTGTGATCGGACGGATTAGTATCGACCGATACGCTTGATCCATGAAGAATCAAAGCATAACAAACCCACTAATGTCGAATCTCAACAGGATCATTCAAATGAAAGTTAAACTAAACATTTATCAAAACTAATTATTCTAAACTACGAAAACGTTTAAATGTCTACTCTAATCCATTCAAAACTTATCCCGTTGTGGGAGTGGTGTCGTGTTGATGTGGAACGGCAACCCTTTCCCAATCTTGTGGATAATTGAGCTTTCCCCAATCAGTTTTATTGAAGAAAGTTGATGGAACGGTTGTGAGATGTGTATGAAAACATAATTTTAATCTAAATGAGCATGATGCAAGCTAATTAAACATGATTCATGCTAAAATGATGAAGATATACAAATGCTTAACTAATTCTAAATGGATTCTAACCTAAAAGATCCAAACCCTAATTAATTAAACAAGCTAAATGGATGCATTATGTGATCATGGAAGCCATTAATGGAAGCTTAAAAATAATTAATGCAATTAAAATAAACTAAAAGATGCTAAATGTGTTAAATATGAGTATGCCTGTGAGTGATTTCAACAACATAAGTTTTCTATGAAAGATGGATCCATTTGTCTCCAAATAGTGACCTATTAATAGGAGAGCAAAAGAGAAATGAAGGGTTGAGATTGAAAAAGCTAATCAATGGTCAAGGATGGAAGAAAATTGGAGGCATGGATCATGGATTCTCATTAGTGGATGAGAATGCAAGATGAGATTTAATCAAGGGTTAACATTCCTTCAAACAAACACACTTTCAACTTGTTCAAGAGGTCACAAGTTAACTTGCACAAGAGATCACAAGTTAACTTGCTTGAGAAGCTAAGTAAGTTTGTTGAGAAAAAAGAATATTCCCTTTTTTCAAATGAGTGAGGAGAGAGAATATTCTTTGGAATATTCTCATAGGTGAGGAAAATTATATATTTAGTTAATTAAAACTAAATTAAATTTTGCAAAAGGGGAAGGGAAGGGGAGGAATGTGAAAAATGAGGAATATTCCCTTGGAATATTCCTTTGCAAGTGGGGGGAATTAGATTTAATTGATAATTAAACAATATTAATTATACAATTAGGGGAATTAGGAGAATTAGATGATATTCATTAAATAAAATGATTTAATGAAAGGGGCAAAGGTGGAATGACATTTAATTAAATACCTTGGGGTTATTTAATTAAATAAGAAGATTTAGCGATTTAAATTAAATAGCTTGATTTATTTAATTAATAGGACGAAGTGTTATCATGAAAAGGGGTGAATTAACCCAATTAAATGAATTAGGTTAATAGATGCAAATGATGTCATTATTTAATCAACTAGGCTAATTTAATTAATTAAGCAAAAAGAGGATGGGTTTTAAGAGGAAATGATGTTAGTATACATAATTTGAGTGTATGATATATGATTTGGGACATTTTTTTAGTGTCTACATTTTTCCCCTCTTTGAAGCAAGGTACCTATTGCTTCGATTCAAAGACCAATGCCCTTCGGATGAAAAAGTATTGCTTAAATCAAAAAATTATTTTATTTTATTTTTGGATGCCCCACTATTGCCCCAACAGAAGGAATAAGCTAGTTCCCTACCCCCTCGAGAAATCAGGCAGAAATTTTAGATTTTGGGTTGATTTCTTGACAAAGATTAAAATGTTGCCCTAAGGGTCTGAAAAGGCTTTGGGATGTAAAAAACATGCCAAAAATGTGAAAAATGATGCAAAATAAGGTTCAATTTGGCAAAATTGGTGAAAATGATGAAAAACCCTAGCTTGATGGTTAAATTAGGGCAAAAAACCCTAATTTGCAAGCATAAATAGGTGAGGAAGGGTCACTT
>VDFB02374354.1:0-42974 GCA_007258455.2 Sequoia sempervirens
TGTCCTAAATGTGGGTTCACTAAAATGAAATGATGTTTTTTGTGGGATGGATGCTATCATATTCTTTAGGACATAGAACACACCCACAAATCCAATTTTATTCAAGGGTAACCCTAAAGATCTCAATGTAAAAGAGAAAGAAATCTTATAATAGGGTTACATCCTAGGGGCTGAAATATGACCTAAGGGGTTTAGCACCAAGTTTGAACTTGGAAAAGACAATGATATGTGCGATGAAATGAAAAGACCCTAATTGAATGCAAACTAACTCTAAATGACCTAGAAAGATGAATGAAATGCAATAGAAAATTATAAAACAAAAAGTGTGCACCTAGGAAACTAGAGATGGTTGAGTGGAGGTCTGAATCACTAGAACATATACTATCAAGGCTGATTGGGACTCATTCGCCAAGCCGGGTGAATCACTCCTATTTATGGGAAATTTTGTAGGAACAAAGTTTCTGCCAAAAGGGTATCCATATCCGCAAAATACTAAAAATGTATTGGAATTGGGACTCATTCACTAGAAATGGCGAATCAGCCCAATTGGGATTTTTTGCAACTTCAAAAGCTGATCCTACTCTTCTATGTTTGCTCTGTCCTTCTTGACTGGTTTTCAGATCCAAATCTCCAATTTGCAACCTGTAGGTCTTCTCCAATGTTCTCCAAGGCTTGATGACAACATTGAAAACTTTGAATGATTTGCAACTTCTCTTCAATCTTGCTCCTTGGGAAATTTGTAACCTAGACTTGCAAATCACACACAAAGGAGAGGGTAAAATGTTGTTG
Source organism: Sequoia sempervirens (assembly GCA_007258455.2). Classification (NCBI taxonomy): domain Eukaryota; kingdom Viridiplantae; phylum Streptophyta; class Pinopsida; order Cupressales; family Cupressaceae; genus Sequoia; species Sequoia sempervirens. Next base: position 790 of record VDFB02374354.1, read on the forward strand.
GGTTAGTGGATAGGGGTTTTCCTTGGTCAAACCCCTTGTTGGTAATTAAGCCTTGATATGAAAGAAAATATAAATGTAGAATGATGAATGAACAAATGGCAATGTTTTAACTCACCAAACCCTAGCAATAAGGTGCTACAAATATGCTTGAAATGGTTGTAATGGATGTAGTTCTTGACTCTTGCTTGATTGATGTTGATCTTGCTTGAAACACTTGCTTGAATCATAAACTCTACATCACAATTGTTAGCACAATAGCAAACATGGTAGATGAAATATTTGACATGATGATTAACACTTGAATGTTGCTCTAAAATGCTTGATATTCTACCCTTGAATACTCTTGAATGCTCTTACGAATGCTTAATTATCTCTTGAATGTTAGGTGTTGAATATGAGTGAAAGAACCTTGTATTTATACTCAATTATGCAAGAAATACCAAAATTACAACACTACAAACTGACATCAGATCTAGGAGAATAAAATCATGCCAAAAAATTAAATTAAATTTGATTTTGGGCCACACGAGACTCATTCACCCAAGGTGGCGAATGAGTCCCATCAGACATAATGTATGGGACCAAAAACCAAAAGTGCTTAGAAATGTGTGAAAATCAATTTTGGACCTAAAAACCTAGGTGGGATCCATTCACCCAAGGTGGCGAATGAGTCCTATATCACTAAATCTGGGCCACACAACCCAGAAACACATAATTGGTTACTATTTGGTGTTAGGATTATCCTTAGAAAGATGCAATAAATGAGGCTTGTGGGTGTAAAATAGGGCCAATTAAAGCATAAGAAAGCCCAATTATTAATGAAAAGCCTAGAGAAGTGTGAAAGTGTATTACAACACTTTACAACACTTCAAATAAGGAAATATTAAGATTTATTTTGATTAAAAAGAGGTTAATTAAGCCCATTTAATTAATAAACCTTTGAAAAGTGTGAAAGTGTGTTACAACACTTCACAACACTTTAGCAAGGTACCATTTAAATACATTAATTCAAGAGGGCCCAAGACCTAATGTGAATATGTTGGGAATATTACAACACTAAATCAAGGCCAAGTTGAGGGGACCTTTTTCCATTATTACATATCTATGGGACACCTAGCATGTGAGGTTTCTTAATTTTTGGAGTTGCAAGCCTTGCATACGCTTGCATGTTGAACTACATGTACGTGCATGTTTAAAAAGTTGCTATTTGGATCACTTGGTTTAGAGAGCTTGATTATAATTTTCTAAGGTGTCGTTACGTTGTCAGATTCACTCTAGGTTTGTATCACAATGAAACAATTCCTACAAGAGCATAGACTCTACATATTTTATTTTAATATGTTTATACTAGAAATACAATTGATCTGTGCTTTGGTGTTTGGGTTTCTTCTTGAAATGGTTTTCCCACATAAATTATGTTCTATATGTTTTAATGGTTTAAATATGAAATAATTAAATTTATGAATGTGAATTCTTAAATAAATTATGAATGTTAATAGATTGAAACAAAGCTTTCCAACCTCTTAGCTTTTTTTTTGCATTAGGGAAGTATTTCTACACTCGTATTTTCTTTCAGTTGGTATCAAAGCTTGGTTAATTTTTTTATCCTTAGTGGGTAAGAAGGGTTTTTTATTCTTATCTAGATTTAGTGGGAGTTCTTGCAAATAGAACTTTGTAATCTTGTTGCAATTTGAAGATGGCAAGCACATCGAGAAGAATAGAAATTTTGAAATTCAATGGAGGCAATTTTGAGTTGTGGAAACCCAAAATGGAGGATATGCTTAGATAGAGATCTATGGGCTGCAATATCAAATTCAAAACTAGTAGAAATATTGCAAGAGGATTGAGATCTATAGGATCAAAAATCCAAGGGTCTGATAAGACTTTGTTTGGTTGATTTTGAGATCTTGAATGTCCATGAGGAGAAGACTACAACAAATATTTGGAAGAAGCTTGTTGATATTTATCAAGGGAAACCCTCGGTGAATAATTTATTCCTAAGAAAGAAATTTTATTCTATAAGGATGGAGGAAGGAGGATTAACTGTTGATCACTTAAATGTATTCAATATGCTAGTGGCTCAACTAGGTTTTGTTGGTGTGAAGATCGATGACAAGGACTATTGCATGCTTCTGCTATGTTCTTTTTTAAACTCATGGGACCACTTGGTGATGGCTATTGGAAGAAAAACAACCACTTTCAAGATGGAAGATGTGGTTATTTCATTGATCTCTTAAGATATGTGGATGAAGACTTTTGTGATGGCCAAGGAGGCCATGTCTGTTCATGGTAGATTGAAGGAGAAATGTAATAAAAGGACAAGAATTCTAAGTCCAAGTCTTCAGGGGGATCTAAGTGTCCTAGTAAAAATTCCAAGGCTAAATGTTGGAATTGTGCAAAATTCAAACATTTCTTTAAAGACTGCAAAGAGGAGAAAAAAAAGAAAAGTGATAAATTTTGAATCCTCTTATGAAGATGTAGATGCATTTGTTGCAGCCTGGGAAACAAATGCATTGGAAGATTTGTGGTTGATTCACTTAGGTGATTCTTTTGACATGACCTCTCTCAGAGGTCGGTTCTCAAAGTATGAAGAGTATGACAGTGGGAAGTGTATCTGGGTGATGACTCTCACTTGAATATTGTTGGTCATGGAAGAGTCAAGAACTGATTCCCTAATGGTAGAGTGAAGGGGATTGATGGAGTACTACATATCCCTAGTTTGGCATGAAACATACTCTCATTGAGTAATTTAGATGATACAAGAGTGAAATTTATTTTCTTTAATGGTTGATGCAAGATTACTAGAGGTTCTATGGTGCTTGCTAAGGGTGTTCAGATTGGCACCCTATATAAGCTAGATACATGTATTGTTTAGTACAATAGAACTTCTATGAAGTCCAAGAAATGGGCTTTGGATTCTTCATCCTCAACATCATATTGAGAAGAGAATATGACTGTAGTTTCTACACCTAATGATCATTCTTTCTTGGTACCTAAGGGTGCCAATGATTTGGAGATGAAGCTCCCAGTGGAGAAAACAATGTTGTGGAACCAAATGCTTGGCCATATTAGATGAGCCATGAAAATAAGAGCCTTTTTGAAGGCCTTGATGGTTGTAATCTCATTTTTGATTTTTGTGAACATTGTATATATGGAAAATAGCAACATGTTTATTTTTATTATAGTTCTTACAAATATTTTGGGGTTTTGGATTATGTGCATTTTGATGTATTTGGTCTGGTTAATGTTCCTTCATTTTCAAGATCTGTGTATTTTGTCTCATTCATAGATGACTATTCTTGAAGGAAACTTATGTCTTTCTTTAGAATTAAATATAAATTTTTCAATTAGTTTAAGGATTTGAAATCCTTGGTTGAAAACTAGACTAGTAGAAAAATAAAGTGTTTGAGGATGGATAAGGGTGGTGAGTCTTGTTCTACATAATTTTATAGGTTCTATAAGGACCATGGAATCAAGAGACATAAGACAACTCCATACATCCAACAAAAAAATGAAATTATGGAGAGGATTCAAATAGAATGTTCATGTAGAGGGCTAGGAGTATGCTAAGTGGTGTTGAACTTGAACGGAAGTTTTGGGTTGAAGTTGTATCCACTATAGGTTACTTGATTAAGAAGTCTCCTACTTTGACTCTTGTTGAAAAGACACCCATTGAGGCATGGTCTAGAAGGAATCCCTCGATGAGACATCTCTGAGTTTTTGGTTGTGAGGCATATGCTCATGTGCCTAATGTGAAAAGATCTAAGTTGGAGAAGAAGGAAGTGATGTGTTTCTTCATCAATTATGGTGTCACTGTGAAAGGGTACAAGCTTTGGGATCCAGTTTCAAAGAAGGTGCTTATATTAGAAGTGTTATATTTTGTGAGTTGAAACCTTCCATAGTATATCTACAACCAAAGAAGGAAGAGAAGAAGAAAGAGGTAGTTCAAAATACACCTACTCCTAAGAGAGATGAACTATGCACTACTAGTGGACCTGGTGATGAAGAGAACTCTAGTAGCTTTGATATCTCTAAAGAAGAGAAAGAAACTCAGCCTCAACTGTTGAGGATTTCTACACATGAAAGGTGGCAACTAGGTAGATTTGGGTATTTTATGTTGGATTCTAGTTGTATCTTTTCTCTGATTTATAACATTAATGAGACCAAGAATGTTAGAGAGGCTATATATATGCATGATGTAGATTCTTGGATGGAAGCCATGAATGAAGAGATGGTGGCATTGATAAAGAATGCTACATGGGATCTGGTACCTTTTCCTAATGGATGGAAACCTGATGGATGTAAATGGGTGTTCAAGAAGAAAATGAGTCTTCCTAGTAGTGTTGAGAAGCATAAGGAAAGGTTAGTCATGAAGGGATATTCCCAAGTGGAGGGAATAGATTATAGGGATATTTTTCTCTCTTGTAGCTAAGTTGACATCTATTTGGTTCTTGTTATCACTTGCAACAACTCATGCCTTTGATGTCATGCAAATGGATGTGAAGAAAATTTTCCTTCATGGTGATCTGTAGGAGGATATTTACATGTCAACCAAAGAATTTTATTGTAAAAGGTAAAGAGAATCTTGTATGAAAGTTGAGAAAATCTCTTTATGGTCTAAAACAATATCCTAGGATGTGGTACCAGAAGTTTGACACCTATGTATTGTCCTTGGGATTTCTGAGATCCAAATATAAACATTGTTTCTATTATAATATTGTTAATGGTCGCATTCTCATTATTTTCTTGTATGTTGATGATATGTTGTTCATAAAGAATATCAAAGATACGATTTCATATTTGAAGTCTTAGTTGTCAACACAATTTGAGATGAAAGATCTAGGTATAGCAAGGTATATTTTGTGGATTGATATCATAAGAGATAGAGCTAACATAAAGCTTTGGTTTAGCTAGAGAAAGTATGTGAACTCTATTTTGGAGAGAATCAATGTGGCTACTTGTAGATAATTAATTGTTCTAGTTATGCACCTCAAGGATGAAATTTTTAGTAGAGGTTTATCCAAAATCTCTTATTGAGATGGAGGACATGACCAAAGTTCTTTATATGAGTATTGTTGGTATCTTAATGTATGCTATGGTCTGTACAAGGCCAGACATTTCCCAAGCAATGGAATTCCTTAGTCAATTTATGGCTAATCCTAGATGGGTGCAATGGGATGTGGTGAAGAGAGTGTTTAGACACTTGCGAGGTACGTCTAAGTATGCCTTGTGGTTTCATGGTTATTTTACTAGACCTTGATATTTAGTGGGCATTCATGGATGTGTGGATTTATATTGGGTGGGTGACATTGACAATAGGAGATCCAATGGAGTGGATATGTTTTCACTATGTCTGGTGGTGCTATTAGCTGGATGAGGATGTAAAAAGTTGTATTTTATTTTTCCACTATTGCATTTGAGTATATGATAACTACTCATGCTTGTAAGGAAGCTATTTCACTTAAGATAGTGTGTTCAGATATTGGTTTTGATGTAGGACAAATTACTATCTATTTTGACAACTAGAGTGCTATATGTCTAGTGAAAATTCCTACTTTCCATGCTAGAACAAATAACATTGATGTGTAGTTTCCTACAAGAGTGTTATATGTCTAGTGAGAGGGAGAGGGAGGGGGGGGGGGGCGTGGGACGGTGGGGAGAGGCATAAGAGGGAAGGAATGGGAGAGGGAGCAGGAGAGGGGGAGTGATGGAGGAGAGGGAGAGAGAGGGGGAAGGGGAGAGAAGAGGGAGAGGGGTAGGGATGGAGGAGAGGGAGGGAGTGAGGGAGGAAGAGAGGGGGAGAAAGAGAGAGGGTGGTGTTGATGGTGTTTTCTGCACATCAACAACTCAGACATAATGCAATATTCTATCTCTCTTGAAAGGTTATTCTCAACAATAAATTACTAAAAATTACCCCAAGGTCTCTCGGGTGTCAGGTCATGACAATGCATAAACAACTCAGATAATATGTGAAAATGTTGGTAATCACAAGGGGCCTTACAAATGAACAATGTTGGAAGTGAATTTTCATCAGATGCAACAATATGGTGATGCTTTCAATCCTAAAACTAACCCAGATTCAAAATAAACAGCAAAAGAGATAAGGGTTTAGAGAGATTCTATTCTATTCTAACTCCTAAGATCAATCACAATAATGATGAAAGCTGTAAATGGACAGATCCCCAATAAAACCAATCTCTGCTTGATCAAGGACAAACCTGCAACTACATAGAAATGGTGCGATCTTCTGGGGAAATCTGAAGATTTTCAGACTTTGAACATTCATTCACATACCCAACTGATGGCGCAATGTAAACAAGAATTCACAGTTGAACTTAGCACAGAAGTGAGGCCCAGACTAACTTTACACAGCAATCTACAATCAGAAAATTGCTAAAAGTATGGACCGAAAATTGATCAACATCATTAACATTTCACCATCATTGTAAAAGAGCTGAAATCTAACATCTAACATCTAATAACTGAGAATCAAGAATAAGAAACCATAAAAGCTGTTGAAAATAAATACAAAGTTTGCCAAATCAACAATCCAATTGCATTAATTATCCAACATTACATAACAATTTCAAGTCTCTCATCTCCTACAGCTAATTATGAAAACTACTTGCCAATTCTGGCCTTCTAACTTAGCAAAATTCTGGCCTAATTAAACTCCTAAAAATCTCCCCTTACAAATGAGGCACAAATGCCATTTATAGAGAACCTCAAACATGTCGGCCCAATTAGATTTTACAATAATAACTAGCCTCAAACAGGTCGGCCAGGAGAATTTCAAAATAGGACAAGATCTACATTAAATGCATGAATATTATCCATGTCGGCCCACGATCTCCAGCAAGATCAAATTCACGTTTCTTCCAGAAAGTCCTCCAGCTGTAGACAGTTTTGGCATGGATTCTTAGGCATCAACAATAGATCATCAAAACGAACCAAGAATGCGCGAAACATCGTGTAATATATCAAATTAAGCATGGGGTGTTGAGCATTTATCATCAAATTCATCAATTTAATCTAGCATTTCAATTTGCACAAAGCCAGGCAGAAAATCCAGAAAAATCCGGGTGGACCGGATTTTCACGGATGGCATAAAATTCTGGACTTTGGCACGTACCTGGAAAACTGAAGAAATCCGGGAAAATCCGGGTCGGGCGGAAAATCTCGGACGCAGGAAAAAATCTAGAAAACTGAAGAAATCCGGGAAAATCCGGGTCTGGCGGAAAATCCCGGACTGGACCAAAAACCTGGATTTTTGCACAGAGCAGGACTTTGAGCAGACTCCGGGAAAATCCAGACGGACCGGAAAATCTTGGATTTTGCACAGAACTAAGTTTTTTCAAAGGGAAACCTGGGGAACTTACTTGGGCAAGCAAGATAAACATCTAAGGACCTCCAAAGGCAACCAAATCAATAACATTAAGGGGCCAAAAGACACCAAAAGCCAGAGCAAAAAGAGGGTCCCTACTTTCAGTGGGGCGTGTGTGCAAAACTGCACAACAAATGGCGACTCCGCTGGGAAAATGCTCCAGAGCATTTTGATGATGAACAAGAATCCCTGGTTTCGATCGCCCTATTAGGCAAAAAAATCAAAATGCAAGACTAAAGAAAATCAAGACCAAAGGCTGACTGAAACTTCCATAGACTGAAAATCCAAGTGTGTGCAAGTGAGTTCATTTCCTTCCTTAAGCTACTGTAGAAACCAAGCTCAGTCAAGTTAGGCTACGTAAAGGTTCTAGCTCCAAAAGCAACCTGGATAGAGCCTCGCTGCCAGTCAGGCGTCCATAGCCCCGATGAGGTTATCGCTGTGACTCTCCTGAACATAGCTCTACTGCCAGCCAGGCGTCCATAGCCCCGGTAGAGATATTCAGATACCCCTGATGAGTTGAAATCATTCTTCTGACTCTCAATATTTTCTCTTCTTCTTTCTTTATTTCTTTTTGATATTTCTTTTCTTTTTCACTTTTTTATTTCAACCTGTGAACAGTGAAGTCCACACTCAGGGCTGAGAACCACAGTGGCACTGAAGCAAAAATATGATTTTTCACCCAACAAGACCTCGCAAGGACCCTACTGCAACCTTCAGATTCTCAAGATGTATGAAGGATATGAGATTTCAGAATACTTCAGTTTCAAGCCAGACCAATGACCCATTCTCTTTAAATCAGGCATTCAGACTGCTTGACACTAACAAAAGATCTTTGACCATTAATTCAAGACACATGACTAATGTCCATCAATAAAATGCTTAGAACAATCCCGAATAATAAAGAATTATTGCACAGGGAAGACACTTCCCCAACCAGAAAACAGAAAACCCAAGCCAGAGAAGCAAAACAACAACCAAACCGAAACCCAAAGCAAACTAAACTAGCCAAAACAGAAGTAAGGAAAAGCAATCTAAACTAAAGCAATCTATCCTAAACAAAACAAAATAGAAAAAAGTAAAAGAAAAGCAGACCAAGCTGCATTTATTCAAATCGACACTATGTACAGAGAGACTCAAAGTGGCTCATGATCAGATAGGATGAACTGGGACTCATCCCCATATGATTAATCAATGCATGGACAAGTAATAAAGTGAAGATAACAGTCCTCAGAAATGCAAACCTATCTTTATATTCACAAAAATAAATCTCTGCCTTGTAGCATTCAAACTCCATGTCAAGATTAGGAATAACTAGTAACTGAGGTAACTCATTAGGACCATGATTAACCCATATGCAAGTTGTCTTTCCTAAATCTCCATAATCAAATTGACAAAATTCAGAATTTCCAGCAAAGAAAGAAACAACCTAATTTTGCATTTCTACAGACTGAATGTTGTGTTCATCATCCTGCACTTGTGAAGCGTTGATCATAGTGTCATCAGGGGGTCTCCATTGATGGTGCAATATTCCACTTGCATTTGAAACAGGCAAGATAGAATTAGAGGAATCATTACGTGATGCAGAGTGAAATTCATATCGAAGACTTCCAGAACTATGAACATGGAACTTTTCACCTGTTTGAGTATTTCCATGAGGGATCAACAGTGAAAACGCAGGGGCATTATCTTGTACAACAATTTCCTCAGCAGGATGCTCATCCGAAGGTATCACAGATTGATCTTCCAGCACATTCTCACCTGGAGAAGTTGGAGCATGTTCACCAATACTGACTGCAACATTTCTGTTTTCAACATCATTCATATTTTCCTACACATCAGCGTGAACCACATTAGCTACCCCATCAATAATGCATAGAATCTAAGAGTTTTCATTGTGCAGTTTATTAATAAGCTGAGGAACAACATAATTAGATAAATGAGAAGACTCCCTGAATTCATCTTTTGTTGGCACTAGCTCAGATTCTTGATCACAGTCATCAGGAACATTGATCACTTCACTGAGTGCTTCCTCATGTTCTTCAAGACATTCATCGGCAACTGGTTGGAATTCCTTAATCAGAGACTTGTCTGATGCATCTGTTTGTGTATCGTTTGCATGTAAGAGTAGCTGTACTTGCTCCTTCACCTCCTTTATGACTGTCTAGCACTGGAAACAGGTGAATTCTGAATGCTCTTCCTCATGTATCCTACACCAAGCTGGTAACAACAGCTCCTCTAGGTAGACTCCAAAACCCAAGCTTGACCAATCTCTTATAATTTTGGCAACAAACTCTTTGTATCTGGTCTGTATCACATCTTCGTCTTGGACATGAACCTCTTTTTCAGCCTCCACTATATTTTCAGGAACTTGACTAGCCTCAACAAGAACATCCTCCTTGATCTCCATAGGCGATTCTTCACTTAAATATTCCTCTGTTATCTCTGATGCCTCAGATTCATCTTCATGACACTCAGTTCCTTCCAAAGTCGCGTCAACATCAGTTGCAATGCCATCCCTAGATTCAGAAGTAGTCAGCCCTTCTGCAGTGCATTCTTTGGTTAACTCAGCTTTCCACTCTAGGTATTCTCCAACTTTAAAGATAATGTCCCCACACGAATGACAGATGAATTCCGAATGGGCTGCATCATGGACTCTGCACCATTTAGACGAAAGGAAATCTTGCAAGCACTTACCACTAGCAAACTGACCTTCAACTATCTGTGTAAATGCCTCAACTGCAACATCAATAAACCCTAGATCTGAGGTGGCTAATGGTTCAGACATATTTTGCATGAAAAGGTTCATTTGCAAGACCATCTCAATGTTGTCTAGAAAGGCCAAGCATTCAAACTCGTTGTGTCTACAGGTATTATGAAGCCTACACTTGTCTGAAAATGCACAATGAAGTAAACCCTTGCCATTCCATTGATTTATCCTCCCATTCAATGACTTACAGATTTGAAAAAAGTCAATCTGAAGACTGTTTCCATTATGAAAAACATAACGCTGCTTTTCCATCTTGACTCAGAACTTGAATTTTCAGATTTTGAGATCTGCCATATCTCAGATTTTCAACATAGAGGCTCATTCAATCTTCCAGCAATGTCACCTTGTTCGCCCTCCTTCTAGCGCCAATCTGTTGATGGTGTTTTCTGCACAGCAACAACTCAGACAGAATGCAATATTCTATCTCTCTTGAAAGGTTATTCTCAACAATAAATTACTGAAAATTACCCCAAGGTCTCTCGGGTGTCAGGTCATGACAATGCATAAACAACTCAGATAATATGTGAAAATGCTGGTAATCACAAGGGGCCTTACAAATGAACAATGCTGGAAGTGAATTTTCATCAGATGCAACAATATGGTGATGCTTTCAATTCTAAAACTAACCCAGATTCAAAATAAACAGCAAAAGAGATAAGGGTTTAGAGAGATTCTATTCTATTTTAACTCCTAAGATCAATCACAATAATGATGAAAGCTGCAAATGGACAGATCCCCAATAAAACCAATCTCTGCTTGATCAAGGACAAACCTGCAACTACACAGAAATGGTGCGATCTTCTGGGGAAATCTGAAGATTTTCAAACTTTGAACATTCATTCACATACCCAACTGCTGGCGCAATGTAAACAAGCATTCACAGTTGAACTTAGCACAAAAGTGAGGCCCAGACTAACTTTACACAGCAATCTACAATCAGCAAATTGCTAAAAGTATGGACCGGAAATCGATCAACATCATTAACATTTCACCATCATTGTAAAAGAGCTGAAATCTAACATCTAACATCTAATAACTGAGAATCAAGAATAAGAAACCATAAAAGCTGTTGAAAATAAATACAAAGTTTGCCAAATCAACAATCCAATTGCATTAATTATCCAACATTACATAACAATTTCAAGTCTCTCATCTCCTACAGCTAATTCTGAAAACTACTTGCCAATTCTGGCCTTCTAACTTAGCAAAATTCTGGCCTAATCAAACTCCTAAAAATCTCCCCTTACAAATGAGGCACAAATGTCATTTATAGAGAACCTCAAACATGTAGGCCCAATTAGATTTTACAATAATAACTAGCCTCAAACAGGTCGGCCAGGAGAATTTCAAAATAGGACAAGATCTGCATTAAATGCATGAATATTATCCATGTCGGCCCACGATCTCCAGCAAGATCAAATTCACGTTTCTTCCAGAAAGTCCTCCAGCTGTAGACAGTTTTGGCATGGATTCTTAGGCATCAACAATAGATCATCAAAACGAACCAAGAATGCGTGAAACATCGTGTAATATATCAAATTAAGCATGGGGTGTTGAGCATTTATCATCAAATTCATCAATTTAATCTAGCATTTCAATTTGCACAAAGCCAGGCAGAAAATCCAGAAAAATCCGAGTGGATCGGATTTTCACGGATGGCATAAAATTCTAGACTTTGGCACGTACCCAGAAAACTGAAGAAATCCAGGAAAATCCAGGTAGGGTGAAAAATCTCCGACGCAGGAAAATATGGAAAACTGAAGAAATGTGGGAAAATCCGGGTCTGGCGGAAAATCCCGGACTGGACCAAAAACCCGAATTTTTGCACAGAGCCGGACTTTGAGCAGACTCCGGGAAAATCCAGACGGACCGGAAAATCCTGGATTTTGCACAGAACTAAGTTTTTTCAAAGGGCAACCTAGGGAACTTACTTGGGCAAGCAAGATGAACATCTAAGGACCTCCAAAGGCAACCAAATCAATAACATTAAGGGGCCAAAAGACACCAAAAGCCAAAGCAAAAAGAGGGTCCCTACTTTCAGTGGGGCGTATGTGCAAAACTGCACAACAGGTGGGAAGGGGAGAGGGAGGGAATGATATGGGCACAGAGAGGAAAGGAGAGGGGGAGAGATGGAGGAGAGGGAGGGAGAGGGAGAGAGTGGGGGAGAGGGGGAGAGGGGGAGAGAGAGAGAGAGAGAGAGAGGGGCGGGGAGGGAGGTGTGTGAGTGAGAGATTGAGAGAGAGAGAGAGAGAGTGGGGAGAGAACAAAGAGAGAGAGGGAGTGGGAGAGACCTGAGAGAGAGAGACCTAGGAGGGAGAGAGGGATTCAAAGAGACTCGAGAGAGAGACCTAAGAAGGAGAGAAACTTAAGAGGAAGAGAGGTTTCAAAGGGAGGGAGAGATAGAGAGAGATGGAGAGGGGAGATGGAGAGTGAGAGGGAGATGGAGAGAGAGAGGGAGAGAGAGTGAGAGGGACCTAAGAGAGAGAGAGATGTAGAGAGAGAAAGAGAAAGGATGGAGATAGAGGTAGAAAGATAGGTCTAGAGCTCAAGGAGAGAGAGAGAGAGTGAGAAAGATAGGTATAAAGAGGGACAAAGATAGAAGAAAGGAGGGAGAGATATGTCTAGAGCTTAAGGGGAGACAGTGATTTTTAGAGAGGTAGAGAAAGGGATAGAGAGATATAATGATTTATGAATATTTGTTCATGTCCTTGCTAAAAAAAATATAAGTATTTCATTATTCATTACTAATTCTAATGTTTAAAGTATTTTGAGATAAGTGTTACAAAAAATTAGGAAAAAAGGACTTTGCATGTGAAAGTAGTGAGCATTTGATGTTTCAAAAATGAAATATGAAGTTCAAATGATTATAATTATTTTATTGTCTACAATATAGAAACACCATCTATTCCATTGCGTAGAGCTCTCAATCACGTTTCCAACACCTATAAAAAGTCAAAATTTTGATAAGAAACACAAAAGTTATGCCCATTTTACTAAAGAGGGTATTTTAGGTCTTCAAAACGGATATCCATTTTGATTTTCAAAATGGATATCCATTTCAAATGGATATCTGTTTTGTTTTAAAAAAAATGGGTTCCCTCTTTCCAAAATGGATATCCGTTTTGGTTCGGTATTACCAAACCAAAATGAATATTGTACCCAAGCCTATAAAAAGTCAAAGGTGTGAATTCTGTGTTTTTGGACATGTTAAAAACACCTTTTTTTTTCCATTGGCACTTTTTGGACCCCCATGATCTTGCACATACCCATGTAAAGGACAACATATGTAAGAAGATATTGGGGATTTAAAAGACAATGGTTTATTTTAGATCCCAAATCTAAATGTGAAAGATTAATTTTTAAACTAATTTGTAATACGGAAAAAAATACTAAACAAGGTTGCCTAAAGCATAGCATATAACAAATATGAATAAAGAAAGTACAAGCACTTTAAAACTTAAAGGAGATAGAGTGATTGGAATGAGGGTACTTAATTTCTAATGCTAAATTTGAGAACACTTGATCTAATATGAGATTCTCCAAACTAGCTTTTCAACCATTTTAATTTCAAAAGATTCAATACCAGCACATAAAGATCAACAAAAGACCCTAGAAACTACTAATAGCTCAAGTTGATGATTAGATGTAGTTTAGATGTATCATAGATGTCAAAAATTAAAACTTATACAAATAGGAAATTAATTAAAATTAATTGCTAATTTCTCATCATTCACTAATCAAATTCATAGTGATGCATATCAGATATGAAACAAATCAGATCACAAGTGCAAGGGTGAACCCACAATAGTGGGTTACAATTTTTTGCATTAAGAAAAATTAGAAATGCCCATCAATAAATTTAAAATGGCTTCGAGAAAAGGTACCCCTTCGAATGAATGGGATCCGTTCGAACATGTATGTTATCTACCACCTTCGAATGAACCTCCCCTTCGAATGAACCCCCCTTCTAATGAACCCCCTTCTAATGAACACCCACTTGTAGCGCCATATAAGGGGTGTTCATTCAAACCCCCCTTCTAACGAAGGGGGTTTGAATGAAGGGGTAGACCCTTTGTTTGAACCTCCTTCATTAGAAAGGGGGTTCAAATGAACACCCTATTTTTTCCTTGGCCCCCCTCCATCTACAATTTTATGCAAATTTTTGGGTTTTGAGGCTCAAAATGGAATCAACTTGACAAAACCAATGTAGGATTATAGTCCTCAAAATGAGCTCTCCATCAAGTATAGTTTTAATATATTTTGGTTTTATTATACAATTTTTTAGTTTAATTAAACATAGGTATTTCACGAAAAATCAAGCTCTATGTTCTTCACATGTGGAAAAATAGTAGATTACCAATTTTTTTTTGAAAATTATCTATCCTATTAGTATTGATGTCCTTGATCCAACAAGAAAAATGAATTCTGATACATACAAAAAAGTTATGCTCCTAATAGTACACCTATGTCTAAATTGTAATTGGTTTGATTTCAAAACTTAATTAAATAAAATATTCAATAAAACATTATGAAACTAAATGCATCCTCTAGATATCGTAGTTACAAATCTAAATTTGAAAAAAATAGAATTTTATCCTTCATAGAAAAAAGGGTTATGTGGTTTATAGTAAACATCACTCTTGAAAAATGGTGTTTATTGTTAAAAACTAGTTATTGAAGGAGATGGAAAAATAAATGCAATTCAATTCCAAAATTTAAAAAATATATATTTAGAATATATAGACAAAATGTCACAAATCACTAGTTTGCATCATCTTCAAATTCCTCATGGTTTAGCAGCTATAGGTGTCTAAAAGTAAATATTTAGTTCAAAATATTCATTTCAATGTCAAGTTTGGCCAAAAAGTGTAACCCACTATTGTGGGATCACCCACAGTAGGACAAAGTAGATGCACATCAAGATAGAGAAAATGTGCAACATAACTATAGATGTATAATAGGAAATATCAAATGTGTAACAAAATAATAAATGGCAGCAAGACTGATCAAATATGTAGCAAAACATAGTAGAAGCATACCAAAATAAAAAGTGCAATAGAATTTGATTAGATTAGATCATATGGGTGGAAGGTCATTTTACAAGCACAAAAAAATATTTAGAAGCATAGAAGGTCTTCTCAAAAGAATGGAAATATTTCTTAGAAGCATGACAAGTCTACTCATAAGTGTAGTAAATTGCCTCAAATATTACATAATTTATCTATCAAATGTGCCTTGCGTTGGCTCAAATACATTACAAATCAACTCAAATGCAACACATGTTGTCTCATATGCACTATAAGTCATCTTAGGTGCATTGTAGAATAAATCAAATGCACCTTTCTAACTTGTAATCTTCTATTGGTGCTCCAAATCAAACCAGACCAATGAATCATAAAGACTTACCCAATGTCTTATGCTCAAACTCAAAGGTTGATTTGGCCAACTAACAAGATTCAGTCAAAGAATGAGATCTTCTACACTTCTAGCTCTATAGGAACAAGGTGGGTCAACCTATACAATGCCTAAAACTTAATTCACTCATACACAGACATTGCTTTTTATAGCAGATAAATCCCAATGCAAAGACACCAAGGAAAGCATTAATAATCTCAAATCTAGCTAAGTTCTTGGTATATCAACACTAACTCAACAATTGGGAAGCAAAAAATGAAACCTCAACCAAACAAAAGGGATTAAAAATGATTTAGAATTTAAGAATTGTTTTTGAGGTGCATTAAGTTGCAAGATAAATCAGTGCCTAATTTTGGGCCATGGAGTCAAACGCATAAAATGATTTCATAGCAAAGAAACTTCAACTAGTGGATTTAAATTGTTAATTCTTTGCATCAATTGTTAATGTCTTACATTAATAGATCCTCTCCTATTATCAATCAAATTCTCCTTATCAAATCCAACCTGCACATTTGAAATCACTGTTATCTACTCAAAGTATTTAACCATTTCTTTGAAATAGACCCATGAACACATAATACAATCTCAATAAATTTGAGATGACAAACTCAAACATACTTGGTATTATTGAGTTCATATGATTTACCAGTACAAGTATGTAGACAATTTGAAGATATTCATGAATGTGCAAACACTTTGAAGACATTCATGATTTATTTGCACAAACTAGCTAATATTTTCTCATAAAATCAACAATTACAACTTACAAACTCATATTATGACTCAGAACTTGACATTTTCTAGCTACCTAGCCCAATTCAGAACCTCAGACTCCTTATCAATTGAGAAAAGAAGAGAAGATATACGAGAACAGAAAGCTCCAGAAGAAGCCCTAAACTTGATCGAGAGATGCCATCTGGAAACTCCATTCATTGTTGATCAACAAGTTTCAAAGCATGTCTCCTCTCTCTGCAACAACAAACTTTGCCTCCAATTTTCCTTTGCCTCAAGCAACAGAAAAAATCACCTAACTGTGAGAAATAAGCACTATTTACCCAGCTGTGTAAGAATATCTTCTCTACCCGTAAAAAAAACTTTGTGAAAGTCTCTTACAGTTGTAAATATTTACATATTCACTTTTGAAATATTAAAGTTTAATAACTTTAATAATTCACCTCAAGCTCACATTAAAATATTTTCCTTTTATTCTCTAGCAAAGAATGTTTGCTCATAAAGTGAATATTACATTTACATTGACCTGGACAAATAAAACATTTACCCTGTGCCATTTAATGTGGGCTCAATATCTTAAATATTTCACTTTAAATATTTATTCACAGAAGCAACAATATTTTACCCTCAAGAGAACTAATAAAGACTTTTACTTTCACTTACCCATGTTTCACTTCTGCCTTCTAAACATTTAAAATATTTCACCTTTTGCTTTTAAAAGAGAGCCCATTTAACCTTTTCTCTGGCAAAACATTTAATTTAATTTTTTTCACATTTAATACATGGTGGCCCACCAAATATTTTATCGGGCTCTTTACTTTTTAAAGACCCTTTGAAGAAAATAACTGAGGGCCTTTTAATATTTCCCATGGAGAAAATAAATAATCTCCCATGCATTCAAACCTTTTGGGGCCCAACTGCCACATGTCCTCATATAGCTCACCCCATGGATATTAAAGAGTGCACACCTTGGAAGCATGAGATGGAGGGGGAGGGTCAGGATCTTGATGTATTTAGCTTTCCATTCTCCACTGTTGATCAACTTTCAGCTTGTTTCATGCACTAATTTCTCTATGCATTGTTCTCGGATGCATTTCTTCAATGGCGGCCACTCTACAATCCTTGGTGCCTTTTATTGTTTGCGGTTTCTATGACCCTTTCAACTTATATTTGGTGCACACTAGCTGCGTCTTAACTTTTCACTATGCTCTGAATGATGGCACCCCATTTACTTCTACCAAACACATTTCTTTATAGTTTCTAAAGTGTTTTGATCAAATGCATTTTGCATATGGGTTTGGCACGTCCTCCTCCATAGGTGCGTGGATTTTCTTCTGGCTTCTTCAATCTCATATTAAAACTTGTGCCCCCTATATTTGTTTACAGTTTCTAAAGCTTTCTTCTTTAGGCTTCGATGGGTGTCCATATCTTGCATTTGTTAGAGAGTTTCTAACTCATTTTCAACAAATATTTCATGTGCCTTGCTTTTAGTTTGGATCCCTCCTCTGATGAAGTGGCATGGTGTCCTTCAACTGGCTGTGTGGGAAATGCATTTTCTTGAAATTTTATGCAAGCGCTTTCAATCCATTAGTGCCTTGAGCCAGGCGCACCCTCCTCTATGTTTTGATGGATTCAATTTCCCTGCTCCTTGCACGCACCATCCATTTTCCTGAAGGTTTCAAAAGAATTTTCTACATATATCTATTTTTTGTTGATTGTTTCACCATTCATTTCCCTTTGTAACATCGACCCAACCACTTCCATCTAACATAGATGCTACACTCATGTCACAATGATTAATAGAACTCCCTCCATATTGTGTGGTTGTCTATTCACATTTGCATTCACAACCATTACAATCTGATTTTACATTCATGTAAAAATATTCAACATAGTTCTCATCCACATCAAAGGATGTGTACCCATACAAATGTGTACTTGAAACTTCATACTATGTTCATTCTAAATCTAAGGCTAGTAAAAATGCTCATGGTGCTGAGAAACATAAGTTGGAATAGCAGGAACATTCATGCTTTAAAAACCATTTTTAACATTTGACCCACATTGCACTTGTTGCAAAGCAAAGACTTAACATTCACTTCTTTGATCATTTTTCTATCATAGGTAGGAGCATTCTATACCATGTATGTTCAATCAAAACTATTTATTTGAAGTGGTTGCAATTATGCAAACACTTGCAATCTCATAACTGTGCAAAGCATGTCAGGCCCCAAGTGGCCCGGCTAAAAAGAAATTGTTTTCAGATAACTTTTATACCCAAATTGTTCTAAGATAGCTTCAAATTTTTTCTAGAGTGAAAACATGAAATGGGTTTCCATCAAAACTCACTTTCTGACGTGTTTGCAAAATGTGCAAAACTGGCCAATTGGGCTCTGGAATCGGCTTTGAAAACTGATCAAACAGCCTTGTGAAGACATAAAAACTTGCAATCATGTAGAAATTAGTCCATAGAATTGAATGCAATATACAGCTCAAAAAAAGGGATCTCGAGGTGAAAGTTATTCAATCCTCAATGTTGCTTAGCTAAACTTTCTACAATAGCTGTTCTGAACCAATTAAAACTGATCAAATCACCTCATTGGAAAAATACCAAATCAACTCCTGGCAAGCTACCACTGGACACACTATCTCATTTTGGAATAGTGAGCATGTGTGCAAAAGGAATTAGCTTGAATCATCACTCATCAAAAGATATTGAGGGTCAAAGTTGACCTCTCAGAAAGGTTTCTAAAAATGTAGGTGCAAAATTGAAGAAATTTCATTTGGTTTCAACCTGGTAAAAATAGCAAATCAACTCATAAAGCTCTGAAACCTAACATGTGAGCTCATATTGGTATGGAGAACTAAAAACAACAATCATTTTCACTTGACAGTCAACCAGTGGCAATATACAAGTTTGAACGAGAGGCAACTTTGCAAAACTAAACGTTTGCAAACAACAAAAAAGTGTCAAAACCCTCCAGCTTCACTTTTCAAAACCCTGTCAAAACTAATTGTGGGAAGCTAAAAATTGGTATGCACGTTCACATAGGACACATGAATGGGCTTGCAAAGGGGTTTTGCATGAAAATCAACAAGCTATGACCCTCCAAAGTAGGTCATTCAGGTAGATTTTTCAAGTGCACTTATGAAAGTGCAGAGGAAATTTTTTTGAAATAGGCACTTCAAATTTGAAAAATTTGAGAGTTCCAATAGTGGCTATGACTAGGGATGTATTCCCCTTGTGGGAATAGCAAGATTCCAGATCTCTGGGGAGTAGACAAAATTCTGAGTCCATTAGGTGTCCTTAAACTACTCCTTTATTCATCTTTATTTTCAACTTCATCTGGTGACCCCGGGCCACCAAATGAAAAGTGGGAGTCAACATTTATCTCTATCAAACACAATTTTGTAAAAAGAGTTGATCTCCCTCAACTCATGCTTGCCTTTGTCAAACCACAACAACATAGGTGACTACATTTCTGCAAGCACAAGTATCAGGTTGCCTTCATGCAAGAGGAAACTTACTCTTTGTTCAGCTTTATCATCAAGTGGCAACCAAATAAAATATGCCACATCACTGTCACTTTCTTCATTCTCTAATTTTGTATCAAGTGGAAACATTTGAATACATTGATCAAGACCATATGAAAGTAGAGCTTGATCACAACCATCCACCTGATTAAACATGTGGGTTCCTCCCAACATGTAATCATATTTGACATTATCAACATATTCATAGTCACTATGCATCTAAAAGTAAAGAATGCTCTCAGAATGTTGATTATCATGTGGCAACGACTTATCGTATTCATCATGTGAATCGTCCTCAAGCTGAGAACAACTTTCTTTAGTATCTTGCACATTGCCACATTCTATGAAAACTTCTCCTAGTTGACAAAAATAGCACTCACATTCTGCTACATGGCTGGAACTGTTAAGCTCAATCTGATTACTAGTTTGCATATCAAAGGTGAAACCATCACAAGAACTTACTAGAATATTTTTCTCATCATGCAAACCATCTCCAAGTGTATGCAAAGAGATACACTCATGCATTGGCACACTTTGCAACTATCCTTCATCATGTTGGTATTGAGAGTCATCAGAGATTTTTGACTCATCATCATCTGTAGTCATGTTGTTATCTTCTGAACATAACATGTCATCATCTTCAGTATCACAAACTTGCTCAACAACGAGCAACCCTAGTTCAAAAGCATAATCTGATTTCTCATTGAAATCAACATTCAAATTCACATTCAAAGATTCATGACTAGGCTCAATCAAGTCAACAAACAAAGACTTGTCTAAATTTGCATTAGAATGCTCAAGACTTGGCTCATTAGATGCACAAAACTCATAGTCATTTGTTGCTTCAAACTCATCAAAACAGATGTTTGAGTTCACATCAGCATGAACACTTTCATATTCATCATACAATGCATCATTACCATCAAATGGTTGCTTGTCTTCACCCACATTAGCATCATTATGATCAACTAGTTCATAATTGGAAAGAGAATCAGATTCACTTGCATCATACCTTGCATCTTGAAGGTCATCATCACTGTCAAAAACAATAGCAGTGGCACACAACAACTGAGAATTGTCCTCATGTGTGCATTTCTGATATTCTATGGTCAGTAGATTTGAAAATTGTTCACTGCTCAATAGATCACTACTCTAATCTATTCTCTCAACCACTTCCTCTTCTTGACCTTCACTAGAATTGGATGCATTATCAAATTGCAAATCAAGATATCCCATGATGTCATCATCTTCAAAGTCTGAAAACTCAGCAGGCTGATCATACACTAGATTTCCCTAATCATATGAGATGGAATTGCTGACAACATTGTCAAAGACATGTTCACAATTTTTCACAAAGAACAAACTATCTATTTCTTCCTTCTTGCTTACCTCTAGGCTGTCATAACAACAATCCATGTCATTTTGTATCTCAACATTAGACTAGGTGTCTTCATTGAGCTTGTCACTTGTAGCCTCTTGAGAATAGATACTTACATTTTCACCATCAAACTAAAAACCATCAGTGGTTTCTTCATTGCAGCTGCTTGTAGATAATCTTGTAAAATGAAATTCATTGCATAATTCATCACTTGCAACTGATAGACTGACATCCTCAAGAGTATTCTCCAAATCAAAAAATTCCTTTGTCTCATCATGGAGACTTTCATCAAGACTACATTCAACACATGTAGGGTTGACATGATAAATTGTATCACCACATTGTTGATTGCTTATCTCTTCTTCAAAGAGTAGGTCCAATTCATATTCTTCTTCAGGTTCTTGACTCAGAAAACTTGGCTGCTGATTTGCAGTTGTGCATAATTCTTCAGTAAGTTGTTCAAAGACAACTTCCTTGTCCTCTGATGATGCATCCTTCTTGGCTTCTACTTTCTCAAGTATGTACTTGTCTAAAGAACTCTGGTAATTTTCACTCACATAACTGTTGATTTCATCAGCATGTTTTCCCATAATTAAAGACAATAAACTTAGCATATATACATTCCTTTGTTTCTCCAAATTATCTAAAAAATGTGTAAGCCATTTGCATATTGGAGATTCTAAACTCTTTTAACAGTTCACTGGATCCTTCCTCATAGGCTTCAAAATACATATGAATACAATTTGGAGTACTAGGTCTGAAACTTTCTAGGATTAGTGACAAGGTAGCAGCAAATCTATGACTGAAATCAACACTTGACTCTTCATCTTGTTTCTTGATCTGCTTTAACCTCATGACAAGGTCAGAGGGTTCTCTTTCAAATTATTTTCTATAAGTATTCACTAATTCATCCCAACAAAGAAATGACTTCTTAGGAAAACTTAGATACCAATCCCGAGCTCTTGCTTCAACGGATCTAACAAAAAATCTCATCCATATATCTTGATATCCAAATGAATATTCTTCCATGAAGCTGGAATTTTTTTTGACATGTGCATCTCCTTCACATACATTATATCCATGAAATCTAGCCATCTCCTTATAAACTTGGGCTGACATACTTTGGGTCTTGTAATCAACCCATGAAAAATCTAATTGAGCATATAGTGAGTCAAAGGAATTGACAAATGGTGCAACAATTTGAAAAGTAGATACAGTATGATTGTCTCTTGACCGGGCTTGTTGAAACATCTAGTGTCTTTCATCCATTTCTTTAAGTCTTCTTTCAAACACAACCTTCCATTCCAAACTAAACCTAGGCTTATTGACCCTTGGGTTCTTGCACTTTGGGGTGTTAGATGCTTGAGGATTATTAGACTTTTGACACTTGATAGAGACAGGGTTGGATTGAGAAAATCACAATCTCAATGCTTTGAGTCCTTGTCTTGAGAACTCCTAAGGTGTCACTTCATCCACCATTCAACCTATAGGTCCCCTGCTAGCTTAGGTACCCTTGGCTCATTGCCAACCCTGCTACCATCACTAATTTGCTGCTACCAATCAGTTCTTGGTGCTTTTTCACACATACTTCATCTAGTCTTTAATAAGCCTAAAGACTAATTAACCTCCAAATGTTTCCTAACTTCCTATAAAATTGAGCCAAACCATGAAAACTTCTTACCTCTATTGTTGTGGTTGGTGTGGGCCAGTTCAAGATGGCTTCCACCTTGCTTGGATACATCTTCAATGTTCCTTGGGATACTACAAAGCCTAGATACACAAGTTCTTGTTTGAAGAACTCACACTTTTCAAGGTTGATTTCCAATTGTTCTTCTTGTAGCCTTTTGAGAACCATCTCCACATGCCTCAAATTTTCTTCTGCTGTCTTACTGAAAATCAATATGTCATCCAAGTAGACTACCACAAAAATCCCTATGAAATCCTTAAGCACCTCATTCATTAGTCTCATGAACGTGCTAGGGGCATTTGAGAGGCCAAATGGCATCACTTTCCACTCATACAAACCATCATTTGTCTTAAAAGCTTTCTTCCATTCATCACCCTCCTTAATTATGATTCGGTGATACCCGCTCTTAAGATCTAACTTGGTGAAATACTATGCTCCTCCAAGGCAATCCATTAAATCTTCAATTCTAGGTATTGGGAATCTATACCTAATGGTTATCCTATTAATTGCTCTAGAGTCAGTACAAAGTCTCCACTTACCTCCTTTCTTTGTTGCTAAAACAACTGGGACTGCACAAGGGTTGATGCTCTTTTGAATTAGACCTTGATTCAACAATTCTTCCACTTGTCTTGCCACCTCTTGGTTCTGCTCAGGTGTAAGCTTGTATGCTGCTTTGTTAGGAAATGAGGCTCTAGGTATGAAGTCAATTTGATGACTTATTGCTATCTTTGGTGGTAGAGTTGCAGGTGTTCCATCACTCACTATGCTCTTGTACTTTTCTAGTAGCCTTTGAACTGTTTCAGGTATGACTATCTTCTCAGCCTCTTCTTCCTCTTTGGACTGCATTAGGACCACATAACCTTCATTCTCTTGGTGTAGATCCTTGATGAACTCTTTGCCACTGCTCAACATAATGTTAGGAACCTTGGACTGTCCTTCATCATCCTCAATCAATGATTGCAGCTTGAAGGTTCTTCCATCCTTCTTGAATTCTATGGTGTTCTCCTTTCCATGATATATAGCACCTCTGTCATATTTCCATGGCCTGCCAAAAAGAAGATGGCATGCATCCATGGGTAGTACATCACAAATCAGCTTGTCTTTGTAGCCTCCAATTGAGAATTCCACTGTAACCTACTCATTCACTAGAACACTCTGCCCTTTGTTCAACCATGTGACTTTGTAGGGGTTGGTATGAGGTACCTTCTGCAATTTTAACTTAGTTACTGCCTCCTTAGAGATGATATTATCTGTAGAACTAGAATCTACAATGACCTTGCATACCTTTCCCAATATCTTGCACCTTGCTCTAAACAAAGCTCTCCTTTGCTTGGGTTTTTCCTTCACCAGTTGTCTGATCAAAACCCTGTTAAACATCAGATTTTCTCCTACTTTTGATTCTATATGACTGATCTCAGGTGATTTGACACTCATGGTGTCCTCTTGTGCATAAGCTACTCTCTTTTCATTGCTTGAAGAAGCTTTCTCTGGGCACCTATAAGCTGGATGACCTAGCTGATTACAATGATAACATTTCATGGTGGCAAAGTAGGAGTTACTTCTGCCTGCTCCTCTTCCTCTATTAAATCCTCCTCTTGAAGATGTTTCACCTCCATGCTCGGTAAGCTTGGATTCACCTTGGTTCCTTTGATCATTACCTCTTCCTTGGTAACCTCCACGCTGTCCTCTTTGATCTCTGCCTTTGCCTCTACCCTTAGAGGACTGATCATGCTTTCTTTTATTCCTCTCTTCAATCTTGATAGCCAGCTGATAACATTGGTGGATTGTCTTGGGGCTGAGTAAAGCCATCTCTTCCTGTATGTTCCACTTCAAACCATTAAGGTACCTAGCCACTTTTAGGCTCTCATCTTCTGCCACATTTGATCTCAAGCAAAGCTTTTGAAACTCTTCAGTATAGGTGTTGACATCTTGATCTTTTTGTCTTAAACTCTGCCTCTTCTTGTGAAGTTGGATTTCATAATCATCTGGCATATATGCTTCCTTCACCTTAGCAACCATTCCTTTCTAGGTTGATATGGGCTGCTTGCCTTCTTTCTCCCTTTCAGTCTAAACAAATTTCCACCATGTCAAAGCTGATCCTCTCAACCTTGATTTTTCCACCTTCACTTTATGTGCTTCTGTGACTCCATGACATTCAAAGTGATTCTCCATTCCATCTATCAAGTCCATGACCAAGTCAGGATCCATCTTTCCATAGAACAATGGTATTCCCTCAATTCCTTTTCCACTCAAGGCTTTTAATGCCTTCAAGAAAGGCTCCTCCTCTAGAATAGGGTCAGGTTCAGGGACTTTGTCTTCCTCTGCAACCTCTTCTTCTTTTGGAACTTTACCTTCCAACCTCACCTTGTTCAGTGCTTCCTCAAGCTGCTCTATTCTTTCCTTTAGAGACTTGTTATCCTCTTCTTTCTCTTCAACCATCTTGGCTAAATATGCATTTGTCACCATGTTGGGCATTTCACTTGATTCAACCTCTGACATATAAGCTGCTTTCCCAAATCTTTAGCTGGGCTTTGATACATATCTGATAGAGACAGGGTTGGATTGAGAAAATCACAATCTCAATGCTCTGAGTCCTTGTCTTGAGAACTCCTAAGGTGTCACTTCATCCACCATTCAACCTATATGTCCCTTGCTAGCTTAGGTACCCCTAGTTAATTGCCAACCCTGCTACCATCACTAATTTGTTGCTACCAATCAGTTCTTGGTGCTTTTTCACACATACTCCATCTAGTCTTTAATAAGCCTAAAGACTAGTTAACCTCCAAATGTTTCCTAACTTGCATTCAGGGGTGTGTACGGGTTTTCAAAGCTTTAAAATAGTCAAGGAATGATTCTTTTCCAAGCACAAAACTCTTTCCTTCTATCACTTTCATTAAACCCTAGTTTAGGGTTTGGAAAGGCTACTAGAATTAGGTCTCCTCAAACAAAACAAATGCTTATTACTCCTCCCTACTCAATGAACACCATAACTTCAAAGAAGGAACCCTAGCTAAAATTTGGAGCATTTCAAGATTCTTTTGGTTTCTGACCTTCTCAGGCCGTACATAGGGCTATCATTGTTTTTAAGAAATTTAGGGCTTTTTAAGCCTTTTCTTGGACACACAAAGGACTGTCCTCTTTCTCTAGACACCAAATGATTTGACAATGACTCCTGCCTCTTGTCAGAGCTTTGTAAGGTCCCCTACAACCACTGTACACATTTCTTTAATGGAGATGCAGCACCCCTGCAACGTGGAAACTAATTTTTCACAATCTTTCCCTAACCGGGTGTTGATGAACTCGCCTAGGGAAAGCTTCTTAGCATGCTACCAACAATCATAAAGACTTCTTTATTTACACTATATACAAAAAGAGATTTTTTCCTTGTTTCCAAAACATCCACACTTCCTGGTACGGACATGAAACAAAACTAAAACTCCATTTTTCTGTATTTTACCAGTTAGAACAACAAAAAGAAAAAAAAACATAGTATTTACAACAAGGAAGAAAGAGATGGAAAACCAATCTACTGAACCAGTTAAGATGCTTCAAATAGCTTCAATACATGTTAATTCATTCAACAAAAGCTTTACTTAGTTCATTTCTTGCAGCTGTCACACGCAAGAATAGAAAAACAGAGCTTTCCACCACAAAAATCATGGTTTTTATTCTTGTTTCCTAAAAACTGCCAACATACAAAGTTTCTAACCCCTTCAAAAGGTCGATATATCTCTTTTCAATACATTGGGAATGGTTAGGTTTTCATTTCTAGCCCAAGAACGGCCAAAAGATTGCATTTGTAAAACATAGTGTGTTTTGTAATCTTTTACAAAAGCTTAGGAAACACCCACAAAAAGTTTTACCAATTTATTTAACTTTTACCTAATGAACCAAAAGGTCCTCAAACACAATCTAAATAGTGTTAAAGACCTTACACAACAAAATGAAATTGATTTTTAACACAAGACTCCAAAATATGCTTGTAGTTTGGCACCTTGGCAGGTGCTCCTACACCAACACTTCTTGACAAGTTGAATCAAGGTTTTCCCTGGTATGGCTACTTTACCTTCATGGTCCATGGGTATATGCAAATTAAGGCTCACTAATAGTGCAAAATCTTGACAATGACCAAATGAAGGAATAGTATGACAATTACTGACATAATGACAACCTGGATTTGAAATATATGACGATAGAAATGGATGGAAATCCCTAAGATGTACAAATGCATTCTAACCATCCATACACGCAAGTATTTGAGCACTAGACAAAAATATTTCATTGAAATTGCAATTACATTCAACAGATCCAACAAATGGAAGTGTGCAAACTTAAATTTACTATCCTTTCCCTTTGTCAGTGCTAAATCACTAAATAGGGAAGAAAAGTATTCTCCTAAGATGTTCAAATATGGCTTTCATACAAAAGTTTCTTGAAAACCAAGAGTGAAGAATACTTGGAAATGTTGCAGCTACTCCAAATTGTTCTTCTAATTGGAAATATTTGTAGATATAGAATTGTATTCAACTCTTCATCAAGTTCTTGTAACAGAGTCACCATCTCTCTTTGTAGAGGATTGAACTTCAAACATTATGAAGTTCTTTCATAGATAAATCTTCTTCTGAGTTCCTTTCACCAGCAGAGCACCACAAATCATGAAATCTTTAGGTTCACTACAAAAAATCTTTCTCCAAGATTAAAATCCTTCAATATTTGAACTAAATTCAGAATGGAAAACAATGACTCTGTAATTAAGTAGTCTGCACTTGGAGGTTCAAATTTCTCCTCAGCAGATTGGCCATTTTGTGGGTGCTCCAAATCAAACCAGACCAATGAATCCTAAAGACTTAGCCAATGTCTTATGCTCAGACTCAAAGGTTGATCTAGCCAACTAACAAGATTTAGTCAAATACTGAGATCTTCTACACTTTTGGCTTTGCAGGACCAAGGTGGGTCAACCTATACAATGCCTAAAACTTAATTCACTCATACATAGACATTACTTTTTATAGCAGATAAATCCTAATGCAAAGACACCAAGGAAAGCATTAATAACCTCAAATCTGGATAAGTTCTTGGTATATCAACACTAACTCAGCAATTGGAAAGCAGAACATGAAACCTCAACCAAACAATAGGGATTAAAAATGATTTAGAATTTAGGAATTGTTTCTAAGATGCATCAAGCTGCAAGATAAATCAATGCCTAATTCTGGGAAATGGAGTCAAGCACATAAAATGAATTCATCAGAAAATAGACTTCAACCAGTGGATTTAAATTGTTAATTCTTTGCATCAACTGTTAATGTCTTACACTAACAGATCCTCTCCTATTATCAATCAAATTCTCCTTATCAAATCCAACCTGCACACTTGAAATCACTGTTATTTGCTCAAAGTATTTAACCATTTCTTTGAAATAGACCCATGAATACATAATACACTCTCAAGAAATTTGAGATGGAAAACTCAAACATACTTGGTATTATTGAATTCATGTGATTTAACTATACAAGTATGGAGACAATTTGAAGATATTCATGAATGTGCAAACACTTTGAAGACATTCATGATTTATTTGCACAAACTAGTTGATATTTTCTCTTAAAATCAACAATTACAGCTTACAGACTCAGATTATGACTCAGAACTTCACATTTTCTATCTACCCAGCCCAATTTAGAACCTCAGAATCCTTTTCAATTGAGAAAAGAAGAGAAGATATAGGAAAACATAAAGCTCCAGAAGAAACCCTAAAGTTGATCGGGAGATGCCATCTGGAAACTCCATTTACCATTGATCAACAAGTTTGCAAAGCCTCTCTCCTCTCTCTGCAGCAACAAAATTTTCCTCCAATTTTCCTTTGCCTCAAGCAATAGAAAAAATCACCTGACCGTGAGAAATCTACACTATTTACCCAACTATGTAAAAATATCTTCTCTGCCCATAAAAAAAACTCTATGAAAGCCTCTTATGGCTGCAAATATTTGCATATTCACTTTATATTTTCACTTTCAAAATATTAAAGTTTAATAACTTTAATAATTCACCTCCAGCTCACATTAAAATATTTTCCTTTTATTCTCCAGCAAAGAATGTTTTCTCATAAAGTGAATATTAAATTCACTTTACCTTGACCTAGGCAAATAAAAAATTTACCTTGTGCCATTTCATGTGGGCTCAATATCTTAAATCTTTCACTTGAAATATTTATTCATAGAAGCAACAATATTTTACCCTCAAGAGAATTAATAAAGGCTTTTACTTTCGCTTACCCATGTTTCACTTATGCCTTCTAAACATTTAAAATATTTCACCTTTTTCTTTTAAAAGAGAGCCCATTTAACCTTTTCTCTGGCAAAACATTTAATTTAAATGTTTTCACATTTAATACATGGTGTCCCACCAAAATTTTTATCAAGCTCTTTACTTTTTAAAGACCCTTTGAAGAAAATAACTGAGGGCCTTTTAATATTTATCATGGAGCAAACAAATAATCTCCCATGCATTCAAACCTTCTAGGGCCCACCTACCACATGTCCTCATATCGCTCACCCTGCGGGTATTAAAGAGTGCACACCTTGGAAGCATGGGATGGCTAGGGAGGGTTAGGATCCTACTGCATTTAGCTTTTTGTTCTCCACCGTTGATCATATTTTAGCTTGTTTCATGCCCTAATTTCTCTGTGCATTGTTCTTGAATGCATTTCTTCAATGGCAGCCACTCTGCAATCCTTGGTGCCTTTTATTATTTGTAGTTTCTATGACCCTTTCAACTTATATTTGGTGTGCACTGGTTGTGTCTTGACTTTGCACTCTACTCTGAATGATGGTGCCCCATTTACTTCTGCTAAATGCATTTCTTTATAGTTTGTAAAGTGTTTTTATCAAATGCAATTTTTCATATGGCCTGGGCACATCCTCCTCCATAGGTGCGTGTCTTTTCTTCTGGCTACTTCAATCTCATATTAAAACTTGTGCCCCCCTATATTTGCTTACAGTTTCTAAAGCTTTCTTCTTTAGGCTTCGATGGGTGTCCATATCCTGCATTTGTTAGAGAGTTTCTAACCCATTTTCAACAAATATTTCATGTGCCTTGCTTTCATTTTGGATCCCTCCTCTAATGAAGTGGTGTGGTTTCCTTCAATTGGTTGTGTGGGAAATGCATTTGCTTGAAAGTTTATGTAGGCTCTTTCAATCCATTGGTGCCTTGAGCCAGGTGCACCCTCCTCTATGTTTTGATGGATTCAATTTCCCTGCTCCTTGCACACACCATGCATTTTCTAAAAGGTTTCAAAAGAATTTTCAACATATCTATTTTGTGCTAATTGTTGCACCATTCATTTTCCTTTGTAACATCAACCCAATAACTTCCATCTAACACAAAGCTTGCACTCATGTCACAATGATTGATAGAACTCCCTCCATATTGTGTGGTTGTGTATTCACATTTGCATTCACAACCATTACAATCTGATTTTACATTCATGTAAAAATCTTCAACATAGTTCTCATCCACATCAAAGGATGTGTACCCATACAAATGTGTACTTGAAACTTCATACTATGTTCATTCTCAATATGAGGCTGGTAAAATGCTCATGGTGTTGAGAAACATAAGTTGGGATAGTAAGGACATTCATGCTTTGAAAACCATTTTTAACATTTGACCCACATTGCACTTGTTGCAAACCAGAGACTCAACATTCACTTCTTTGATCATTTTTCTATCATAGGTAGGAGCATTCTATACCATGTTTGTTCAATCAAAATGATTTATTTGAAGTGGCTACAATGTTGCAAACACTTGCAATCTCATAACTGTGCAAAGCATGTCAGGCCCCATGTGGCCCAGCTAAAAAATATTTCTTTTTAGATAACTTTTACGCCCAAATTGTTCTAAGATAGCTTCAGAGTGTTTCTGGAGTGAAAACATGAAATGGGTTGCCATCAAAACTCACTTTCTGACATGTTTGCAAAATGTGCAAAACTGGCCAATTGGGCTCTGGAATCGGCTTTGAAAATTGATCAAACGTCCTCGTGAAGACATAAAAAAATTGCAAGCATGTAGACATTTGTCTAGAGAATTGAATGCAACATATGGATTAGAAAAAGGGATCTTGAGGTGAAAGTTATTCAATCCTCAAAGTTGCTCAGTTAAACTTTCTACAATGTAACTGTTATAAACCAATTAAAACTGATCAAATCACCTCTTTGGAAAAATACCAAATCAACTCTTGATGAGCTTCCACTGGACACACTAGATCATTTTGGAATAGTGAGAATGTGTGCAAGAGGAATTAGCTTGAATCATCACTCATCAAAAGATATTGAGGGTCAAAGTTGACCTCTCAAAAAGGTTTCTGAAAATGCAGGTGCAAAACTGAAGAAATTGCATTTGGTTTCTCCCTGGTAAAAATAGCAAATCAACTCATAAAGCTCTAAAACCTAACATGTGAGCTCATCTTGGTATCGAGAAATGAGAACAACAATCGTTTTGATTTGATAGTCAACTAGTGGCAAAATACAAGCTTGAACGGGAGGCAACTCTGCAAAACTAAACATTTGCAAATAGCAAAAAAGTGTCAAAACCTTCCAGGTTCACTTTTCAAAACCCTGTCAAAACTTTTCGTGGGAAGCTGAACTTGACATGCACTTTCACATAGGGCACATGAATGGGCTTGCAATGGGGTTTTGTACGAAAATCAATAGGCTCCAAAATATGACCCTCCAAAGTAGGTCATTTAGGAAATTTTTTCAAGTGCACTTATGAAAGTGCAAAGGAAAGATTTTTTAAATAGGCACTTCAAATTTCTAGAACTTGAGAGTGCCAACACCTTCAAAAAATTGAATCTTGCGAAAATATATTGTTAAAAAAATTAGGGACTTATGTCCCAAAGAGTGTGCCAAAATGTAGATGTTGAATGAAAATGTGAATTATGTAAAATAGAAACAACACAATAAAATTACCAATACACACTTAACAATCACTCAATAGAGCTTAAGATCTATGCATGAATCAAATAATGAACAATTATACCTTAGAAAAGATCTTGATTTGCTTCATTGTTTCTTTGATATTTGTTTGAATGCTTGATATGTGGGTTGCTCTTCAAAATAGTATAACCATCAATGATAATATGATAACCAAGATAATGATATTTACTCAAAGATAATAGATAGATAGCTAGATGATAAGAGATCCTGATTGAATGTTTGTTTGCTAATAATAGTGCTTGATAATGCTATCTAGGAGATAATGTGTGAATGAAGGGTTTTATTTAATGTTTCACTTGATATTTGATCAGTGATGGAGATTAATTAGAATAATCAATGGATAAGAAAATTTGAGATAGAGTAGGAGCCAAAATTAGTAAAAGGATAAGATTAATATAGTTGAAATAATTAAATATTTAATTTATTCAATTCATAAAGTATAGAGGAGAAATAAATAAATATTAGTTTTATTTATTTAAGGAGGAAAATATTTAAATTTAAATAAATTATTTTAGTTTATCTAATTATTATAGATGAAAAGAGAAAATATTAGTTTAATTAAATTATTAAATATTTTCTAATTAATATAGATAGAATAATTCATGAAAAAAAGATAAAATGAAAAGATGAAAATGAGTTAGTCATTTTAGTTGTCTACACTTTCAAATCTCTAGTATTACCATAGAGCTCTTGTGTGAAAATTTATTATATTTAGTCCACTACTATTAATAGCAACACTAATAGTGTATCATAAGAAGATTCAATTTAAGATTTATAATAAGATAAATTAAAAAAATGTTGAAATGAGACACCTTTATGAGAAAAAGTGTGTGCAAAGGTATTAAATCAAACATACTAGCTTTCGCATACCCCTACTTCTTTCGCAAACACAATAATAGCTATATAAATGAATAAGTTAGTTGTTAAATAAAAAGACTCCTAGATAAATTTGTAAAAGGGGAGTAAAGCATGATCTGCTTTAAATAAAATTTTGTAGATCATTATAAGATTAAACAAGTGTCATGTAGTGGCGAGTACTTGTCTTTGTAGTATTCTAATTAGAGATTTGTAGAGTTGGAATAAAAATAAATGTAAATTTAATTAGTGTGAATAAATTTTGTATTTTATGTTTTGTTTGATTAATAGGGTTGGTTTTTTTATATGTTTTGATTATGTAATGTAAATATCTTGTTTGATAAATATTTGAAAATAAAATAAATCATTTGATTTTTAATGTTTAACAAATATTTATTCTAAATAACAAACTCAACTTTAACTTTATTAATCATAGTTATGTGTAGTACAAATAATTCATAAACTACTATTCATTCTAATTTAATATTAATAATTTATAAATTATATTATATAAACTAAGTAAATAGGTAATATTATAATATTAATATATTTTAAAATATTGTTATAATTATTAATATAGTGATTTAGTATTATATTAATTATATTAATAGTAATAATATAATAATATTAATATTATAATTAACATAGTAGTCAATTAAGATAGTTTATTAATATATATGAAAGGAGAACCAAAATAAAATAACCTATAAATATTTTTTATATTAAGAATAAGGGGGTCACCGGAAGTACAAATAGCTCCAGAGAGCGAACAGAACAGCTCAAGAGAGGCCGAGCCTCAGATCAGGAGTAGAGAAACGATCAAAACTGATACAAAAAGATATACACTGAAGCTAAATTACATAATCATTACAAAATGTGCAAAACAGAGCACCAGAAACCAAGAGGCTAATAAAGGATGTCATCCAGTTTATCTACCCAGGCAGTCCACCCTTTAGCACCTTCCATCCAGACTATGCATTTCATCTCCTGAATCTGTGCAATCATACGAGTTAGGTCCTTGCTGGAGCTCCTGTTGTTTTGCACCTCTTGGGAGAGAATCCTACAAGTGTTATCGAACAACTGTAGATTATTTAGCGTGTCCCTCCAAGCGTAGCCTCCCTTCATCTCATAGATGAAGAAGGTGGCATATCCATCCTTCAAGAATCTTTTGAGTTTCTTCCTTTCTATTATCATGGTAGTTCGAACATGTAGAAAGATTTTAAAGAAAGTGAGTTTTCGAAAAGACTCACTAAGATCACGGGGGTTATTCTGATATCTTTCTTCATTTCTGCACTTCCAAATTTTCCATAAAACGTTAGAGGAGAGAATCTTCCAAAAAATATTAGAGTCATGCTTCAGACCATCAATATGACCAGTAACAATATCAAGAATAGTAAATAACATAGGATAAGTAATACCAAACATGAACCAAATTTCCTTCGCAAAGATACAGTCAAACAGAATGTGTCTAGCCGTTTCGGGGAGCCTACAGAGATTACAGTAATCAGTCTTGGTATTATCCTTTCTAACAGGGAGTCTATCAAGAAGCAGGAGCCAGTTGAAACACTTAAGCTTCAGCTCGGTGGGGCCTTTCCACAGAAGATCAAACTACTTCTTCCAAGCGTGGGTATCCAGCGTAGAATACCAAACAGAGTTAACATGATCAATGATGGAATCCGAATGACCAATGACATTGTATATGTTCTTGGCTTTGATCTTGGAAAACATAGTACCATCAGTTCACTTACAGCCAAGGAACCTATGAGAATCCACATGACAAGAGGAAGGGAAGTCCTTAGAGGCCTTGACAATCATATTATACGTTTTCTTTTGGGAACTGGGGAGGTCAAATTTGATTCTGAGATCCTCCCAACTGATTAAGACGTCATGCTCAAAGAGGTCAGCGAATTGGGAAATGCCTTTATTCGACTAGTGTCTAGCAGAGCAACCTTGGGAGAGGGCAAGGGGCTTTCCTGAGGAACATAAGTTCCACCAAATGGACCTTTCACCAAAGAGATGGCAGTCATCATGGAAAGACTTGTTAGAGACATACTTTTTAACTTGGTCCCAAGCTTTCCAAATAGATCTAAAGACCGCAGAACCTTGAACAATAACAGGGACGTTACCAATAACAAGGTCAATAAACGGAAGATTCTTCCAAGACTTCGTATTCTTAGGGAAGCCTCTTTCAATGTTGCTCCTAACAAGAACCTTCCAAGGATCATTGCCATCAAGGGAATGAAAGATCCACTTGGCAGCAAGGGCAATCCCTTGGAGCTTGAGATCCTTCAAACCAAGACCCCCGAGGAGCTTATTGACATGGCACCACTCCCATTTGATAGCATGCATTTTTTTTTCCTTTACCATCAGACCAAAGAAAGCTCCTGACAGCCTTTTGAATTTCTAAAATTTGGTAATTGTTGAACATCCAAGCTGAGGAGTAATAGACATTATAAGAGGAAAGAATTTTTTGACAGACCTGGATTCTGCTAGCCAAGGATAAGGTTCTATTGTGCCATTTACTCAGCTTTTTGGTAATCTTATCTTTGACCCACGACCACATGTCTTTAAGGGAATGGTCCAAAGAAAAGGGTATGCCCAGGTAGTGCACAATCTTGTGCGGACCACCCCATTGAAAATCATAGACTTTAAACCAATCAGGGGGTTGCACATCCCAACCCAGACAAATAGATTTGGTATGGGACAACCTCGCCCCAGAGATATTACAAAAAAGCTTGAGCTTGGAGGTCAGGGCCTCAAAGTTATCAGGTCGAGCATCAAAGAAGATAGCAGTATCATCAGCAAATTGGCAGTTTAAGAGCTCATCGTTATTAGGGAGAGTTATACCCTTGATAGCCGGGGAGAAAGAGTTATCCCTCAGGATGTAGAACAAGGCTTCAGAGGCTATAACGAAGAGGGCAGGGGCCAAGGGGCAACCTTGCCTGATAGATCTACCAAGGGGGAAAGAAGCAGAAAGAGATCCATTAACATCAATCTGAGCTGAGGCATCTTTGAGAAGAATATTAACAAAATTATAGAACTTCCTAGGAAAGCCGAAGGCCTCAAGCATCATAATGATGAAATTCCATTCCACCTTGTCATAAGCTTTTTCGAAATCAAGAAGGAACATGACAGAATTTTGCTGGGAGAAGTTGGACCAATTCATGGCTTCCCAACTAGTAATCAGGTTTTCGAGAATAAACCTACCTTTGATAAATCCAGTCTGGGTAGTACAAATAAACTTAGGCAGGATCTTCTCAATTCTCAGCGCCAGGAGCTTGGCAAAGATTTTGTAAGAGACATTAAGGAGGGTAAAAGGTCTCCAGTTTTTGATGAGGGATTTATCTCCATCCTTGGGGATGAGCTTAATTATACCCCTATTGATGGAGCAGCCCATGGATCCCCTATGAAGGGCCTCCGAGTACAGATCAAGAAGATCTTGGTGGATCCAATCCATGTTAGCCTTATAGAACTCCGCCAGGAGACCATCCGGCCCCGGGGACTTGTCATTGCTAAGAGAATTAATAGCTTTTTCAATTTCCTCCAAAGAGAAATCTTTGGACAGCTGATTGGCTTCATCAGTGGAGATCTTGTTAGGGATGAGGGAACAAACTTGTTGTCTAAGGGATAAGGCCTCCTCTGAATCTTCAGAAGCAAAAAGGTTTTGATAAAAATTAACAAAGGCCTCTTTGATGTTATCAACATCAGTTATCTCATTGTTATCAACAATAATTCTTTCAATATGTTTGTTAGCATGCTTGTGCTTGAGGAGGTTAAAGAAGAATTTGGATCCCCTGTCACCATATTGCAGCCAGTGCGCACGGGATCTGACCTTAGCTCCATTAATTTTAAACTATTGGTGCTGTCTAAGGGCATCCTTGGCTTTGACAACATGGGAAATGAGGTCACAGTCCGAAGGGTTGGCTTGAATGTTGGTCTCAGCTATCTGAAGATCAGAGGAAAGAACTTTTTTGGCAAATCTATAATCTTTAGCTCTTTTTTGCCCAATGGTTTTTAACAGCTTCTGCCAAGCAAGAATATTCCTGTTCCATCTGTCTAAATGAGTGAAGGAGGGAAAGGTGTTCTTGTTAATAAGCTTAATGATGTGTATGGCGGCCAAAGTGTCTTCATCTTTCAGGAGGCTAGTGTTAAGAGAAAATTTAGGGTTGGAGCCCTTGCAGCGGATAGGGGAATTGTTAATTCTAATACAGGAGGAGATGGGATGGTGATCGGAAAGGGAGGTGGGGGTAACGAGGACCAAGTGTCCGAGTTTATCAGGCAGAAAAGAAAAGAAGTTTTTATTAGCATGGAAGCGGTCGAGTCTGGAATAGATTCTGGAGTGACCCTGCTGAAAATTACACCAAATATGCCAAATCCCAGGATTCGTAGCCTTAGAGCCAGCCAAGGGGTCAAAAAGGTGTTTAGAATTTAACATTTTATTCCAGTGCACTTTCTCCAGATCTTTCCACACAAAAGGGAGGCCACCAAGTTTGTCCTCTTGGGATTCGATCATGTTGAAATCCCCCCCCATGAGCCAAGGGATATTAGGAAGGGTAGCAACCCAGTCCCAGAGACTCGCACGCTCCCTATAGTCATTCGAGGCATAGATAGAGCATATGCCAAAAACATTATTGTTGTGATTCAGGGTAACCCACACCGCTCTGTTACAGGGGGATATCCCATAGTTAGAGATGAAATTCTCCCATCTGGAGCTGATCAGAAGGGCAACCCCACCCCTACCCCTATGGTGGTTGGTATAGAATTTGATGGCATCTTTCCAAAGGAAATTGAGGTTGGAGTCCAGGGTGTAACCAATGGCTTTAATTTCTTGCAGCATAAGGAAGTCCATGGACTTGCAGGTGTCAAGAAAACGTTTAATGATCCAATGTCTATCAGGGGACTCTAGACCCCTAATATTCCATGAAATGCAATTCATGAGGAAACATTCGGGGGGGGAGAGCAGTTTTCGGTGGGACCTTGAATTTGGGCTGAGACACTGCTATGAACGTCTCTTAACACTTTCTTGGAGGGGTTTTTATTCTTGGAGCCTAATTTCCTTCCTCTGCGTTTAGTCAAGGTGCAGGCATCTTTAAACTCTTCTTCATTGTCAGATTCATCAGGGGACAAAAAGTTCATGTCCATGCTAAGCTTTTCGGTGTGACCATTAGTGGCAGAGGGGTAGTTGCTGGCGGGGATAATCTCGAGTAGGCAGTCATCACCAAGCTCGCGGAATGCTTTAGGGGGGAGGCTCTGAGGAGGAGGATGGTCAGAGCAACTAGCTGAGTGTTCCGTGAGGGTTAAACACGAGGGGCGGGAAACCATTAGGGATTCAATTCCAGAAGCTTCGCCTGGGAAGACTGGGACAGAGGAGGGCTGAGGGCAAAGGGAAAGGGGGTTCTCTGAAGACGACAAGGGCTGCTTATTAGATTTCTGCCTGTGCTTGTTGGAGACTTTGGTCAAGGAGAGGGGCCCTAAATTATGACCAGAATTCGCCAGGGGAAAAGAGTCGGCCGGGAGAGATGCGGGGGAGGGAATAGGAGGAGGGGTCGGGGTGATGGCGGATAGCAGGGGGGAGGGTTTAGCGGGAGCAACAGCAAGGGAAGAATTGTTCAATGGGGAGTTCGTGCTAGGCTTGCTTACTTCAGGAGCATCGCGGATATCCGAGGGTTTAGACTGCGAGGGTTTTTTCTTAATGATGGGGCAGTCTTTTCTCAAGTGACCTTCTCTTCTACACAGGAAACACGCATTCAGTCCCCCGAGGATTTCAATAGGGCAAGAGAAATTGTCTTCCGAGATGCAAATGTTAATCTCAGAAGGAATTTCTAAACCCGGATTTAGTGAGATAAGAATTCTAGCATCCATATGAGGAACCAAACGGACAGTGTCGTCCATTCGGATGGTCTTCCCAAGAGGTTCAAGCACTTGAGGGAGAAAACGCCATAGGAAAGGCGGTAATTGTTTAACCAGAATCTAGCGAGGGGCCGAGAGCGCAAGGACTTCCTCGTGTATGGCCTCGGGCGACCAAGCCAAGGCGTGAAAAGAAGTAGAGCCAACCGACCAGTATTGTTTTTTTAGAACTTCAGCTTGAGCTTCATGTTTATTAAAGAATATAATAAATAACCCTTTCTGAATCTGACGACAAAATGAAATATGGTAACCTAGTTTCAGGTTCCAGAAGTTATGGAACCAGTCATCAAGAAATTTCCTAGGAGGACATTTATCCACTTCAACAGCAGAAAAGAAAATGGAAAAAATTCTTAACCTATTCTTCTCCTTGCCAATTTCTTCTAGCATTTCTGGATTGGGAGAAATAGAAAAAGATAACAGAGCAACACCAGTGACCTTACCGGAATCGGCGGCTTCATTTGAGTTTGAGAGAGAAAACCTCGCGCTCACGTTGATGGGGTTACCAGCGTTAGCCACTGCCTCGGAAAAAGACAGGTTTTGAATGCAAAGGGTTAGAGTTAGGATTATCTAGGCTAGGAGAACCAGAATCCATCGAAGCCCTAGGTACCTTCGAGGAGGAATTAGGGGGTACGGCCTCTGCCGAACGGCAGAGGGAAGAAGAGGCGGTCGCATTCAACATTAATGCATAATAAAGAGGGAGTAGAAAGGAACACGCACACCTGTGCAGATCCCGTCATCGGGGAAGGGAAGTTACCAGTCGCCGAAGAATGCCAGAGACTAAGAAACGCCAGTCGTCGAAAACGCCTATATAATGATTTTTCCACAAATAATAAATTTGGACCATTTCTCGATTTATGCATGTCATCCTTGCGCAGGGGCCATGCTAATCTTCTCTATATCGTTCCAATTTTATCGGATGTCTCTAAAGAGACAAACCTATAAATATTACATATAATATAAATTAATATAAACTATTATATAATATAAATTAATACATTACCTATATAATATAGGTTAACTTATTTACCTACAAATTATTACTTGTAATAATATAAGATATAAATAGAAATAGTATATATATAGGCTATATATATATATAACCTACATTAGATTATATATTATATATAATAAAGAACTAATAGGTTATTTTATATACTTATATATTATAGGTTATAATTTTTTTTAACATATAATATAAATTAATATAAACTATTATATAATATAAACTAATACATTACCTATATAATATAGGTTAACTTATTTACCTACAAATTATTACTTGTAATAATATAAGATATAAATAGAAATAGTATATATATAGGCTATATATATATATAACCTACATAAGATTATATATTATATATAATAAAGGCCTAATAGGTTATTATATATATATATATATTAATATAAAAATATACATGATGAAAAAAGTTTATTAATCAAATTATATCATAAAATATTAATAAAAACATAGATAAAGATATTAGTTTAATAGAAAGAATAATATTTTTATTTTTATTTTTTTTATTTTAACAATGTGAATCCAAATCTTTATAAAATAGTTAATTGATTTTTGTAAGATTTTCTTTAATAAAAAAATAACAATTACATACATAAAAAAACATTCTTAAAAAAATGTCAATTAGAAAGATTTAATGAAATGATTTTATAAAGCAAAAAATGAAAAACACATAACTTTTTTAACCAATCATATGCACAAAAAATAATTTTAATAATTTATAAAGTTAAATATTTTACAAGTTGACTTTTGAATTTTATTTTAATTTTTGTTTAAATATTGTTTTTAATTGGTTGAAAACTAAATTATTAATAACTAGTTAACTTAAAAAAGCCAAACTCATTACAATAGTACTATGGTAAGGCAAGCACTAATAAGAGAAGTTGTTACTTAAACTATGTTTAAGAAATGCAACTCTTATGACATTAGACCAATTTATAAATGTGTCAATATTCTACAAATATTATTGATAATGATGAACTCAATCCTCCTACAACAACTTAATCAACAATACTTTAATTGAATGATATGCCCTTAATATATATTTTTTTACATATTCATATCACAAACTTAATTAAATACAAAAAAAATTAAATTAAAACAATTAACTTAATATAATTATAATTTAGCTGATAGGCTATATTATGTGGGAGCTTCTAGCCGGGAAGTTGTCTCACGCCGAGAAAAATGGCCAGAAAATAGGACCGTCGACGAGGTTAAAAACAATGTGTTTTAATCCTATTTTTTACTTTGGCTGTCGGGTATCTGTAAACCCACCTCATGCACGGTGAATATGCTACAGAGCTGCTTGAACACTGCCAATGTTTGTTGTCAACCTGCTACGGAGCTACTTCAAGATGGCCAATATTTGTTATAAATCTGCTTTAGACGGTGATCATTCCTCACCCCACACCTGAAAGCAAACTCTGCTTGTTCCCGTTCACGGCCATCATTCACAGCACAACACAATTTGTGCAGAATTTAGAGGTAATGTTTTGGGTTTTGTTTACTATGAATAGATTGAAGTAGTAGTTGTAGCGAGATTGGTTTCAGTTCATCTCATTTAAAAGAGAATCTGCTTTGGTAGGGTTTCATAATAGTTTTTCTGCAAACTCTGCCCATTTCCCCGGATATACACTGCATATGTTTCATTCCACAAGAGATATCTAAGCTGGGGGAGCTCCTATCTTTGGATGTTTCCAACAATAATTACCTTTGTCACCTGTCAAAGGAAAAAAGTAAAAATAACTTCCATGAAACTTTTCCCTCATTGGACAGAGAGAGTTTTACTACATGTTTCCATTCGCATATCGTACCCGACAAATATTCGTCAATTGTCAGGAAATGACCCATCAGACCACGTACCCTACCTAGAAAATATTCGTCCATTGTCAGGAAATGACCCATCAGAGAGCTTCCTGTCCAATACTATTGAGAGAGCCCCATATTCTCCACAATTTCTTTCGAATGTGCAAAAACTGAAATCCTACGCAAGCTCACATAAATTCAATGACCCTGTTTGAATGAAATTTGGTAAGATTTTGTTCTTGTTTGAGGTCATCTAAGCCTAATCGCTACTATTCATTTGGTGTGCTTTTTTCATGTCATTATAGCCTAATCAAAGCAATTTGAGCCTTCATTGCTTTCCCACTCTCTAATTTTTGAAGGATTTATATCAAGGTAACACTTATTGAATTTTCCTTTGAAACCCTAGAAACCCTCATTGTCATTCTTAAAGATTTCAACATATTTGAGGTGTCATATATTTGAATACCCATTTAGACATAACTTTCAAAGTCTTAATGAATACAAATTAACATAAGGTCTACCAGTCAAATTCTGATTTGAATCCCTCGTGTCATTCTTGCTAAATTTTCAAAGTCTTAATGAATACAAATTAACGTAATGTCCACCAGTCAAATTCCGATTTGTATCCCTCATGTCATTCTTGCTGAATTAGACTTGTTTGAGGCTCTGTGTATTTGAATTTCCATTTGGAGAAAACCCTCAA
>VDFB02374355.1:0-94148 GCA_007258455.2 Sequoia sempervirens
TACTATGATCTCATACACAAACATACATCGATCACATAAGTATAAACGCAAATTTTCGCTGAAGGAAATAACACATTTAAATATATAAATATTGTCAAATGTATACAAAACTCATGGAATATGAAATCCATGGCATCAAAACAAATATCAAAATTAAAAATATAAGTCTATGGCTCAAAAGAGCTTGCATTACTCATCCCAACATAACGACAAGTCATGCGCTAGTGTCTAAGATAGGTCATAGATGATGATGTAGCCATGATATTTTCTTACATCTCAATGATTGGTGTGTATATTCAAGTGAGGAATTTATTATTAAATTTTTATTGTAGCCTTCAAGACTGCATGCTTTGTTGTCGAATGTATGGAACAAGATAATCCTTGATTATGGCTTTGACTGCAAAAGATGCAAAGATTTACAACAGGGGATATGTATTTTGTAGGTTTAACGATCATGATTCATCATTGGGCTATAACATGCTTAGACCTATAGTTTGATGAGGCTTTGGGGGAAACACCCCAATAGGATCAAGGGGTAGTGCCCTTCGCGGGGGTCTGGGGGCAGCGCCCCCAGCGGGGTCAAGGGGCAGCGCCCCTTGTGGGGGTTTGGGGGCAACGCCCCCAGCGGGGTCAAGGGGCAGCGCCCCCAGCGGGGTCGAGGGGCAGCGCCCTGGGCGCGCTCCCTGTCGCGATACAGGGCGGGGTCGAGGGGCGGAGCCCCCGCCACCAAGCCCAAATGAAGACCTTCAAAACCACACAAATCTTCATGGCGCGCACCATTTAATTAAAAAAATTGTAAATTAAAGACACTAATTACATATTTAAAAAACATCAAGGTCGAGATTTAGCCATTTAATTAAGCAGTTCTGAAACTTTAAAATGTGTTTTTTTTGACACACACGCCCACAAACTGATGGCCGAGTCTTTGGCTTGGGACTCGGCGAGTCTGGCGAGTCTCGCGAGTCTCGTGAGTCTCGGCGAGTCTGGCGAGTACTCGGCAGCCGAGTCCCAAAGACTCGCCCAGCCTCACTCGCCTCGGGACTCGCCAAGACTCGCCGAGTCTAGGCGAGTCTTGTAACACTGATTTCAACCTCTGAATGAAGAAGCATCCACTATTCAGTTAGGAGTTGTCTTGCAAACTCGAAACTGAAGAAAGCTTGGAGGGGTATCGTCCTCAAAGCCCAAGAGTTTGAAATGAATTAGCATTGTGTTATAATAAATTGTATGACCAAAATGAGAGGGAGAGAGGCTTATTTATAAGCCCAAGACCTAGAAGTTTAAACCCAAATTCCCTCCAAAAAGGGAG
Source organism: Sequoia sempervirens (assembly GCA_007258455.2). Taxonomy (NCBI): domain Eukaryota; kingdom Viridiplantae; phylum Streptophyta; class Pinopsida; order Cupressales; family Cupressaceae; genus Sequoia; species Sequoia sempervirens. Next base: position 1,307 of record VDFB02374355.1, read on the forward strand.
GCCACATTCCTAGGACAAATATAATATTCATTTTAAAGCTTTTGACTTGTCAAACTAGGCGCCCACTTTATCAAGCATCAAATTATCTTTTAAATTTGCAAATATCTCCAACTTTGGCATCCAAGACATGAGTCCACATTTTAAAAATAACTTAAGTCATGTTGCCTAGGCATGGGATCCAAAAAACAACATTAAAATATAACTTAAGTTATTAACCTTTCCTTTTCTGAACTCCAAGAATGTTGGAGAAGCCATTGCCCAAATTGCTTTGCCACGCTGCCATAAATAGTAATTGAGTGCTGAACTATTGCCAAACCACATTGTCAGAAATAGCAATTACTAAAAATAGTATATTGCTAAAAATAGTAAGTGACTCCAAACACCATTGGAGCACATTCTGGGTAGCCATCGTAACTTACTAAAAATAGTAGGTCCAAAAATAGTCACTGATGAAAATGCATGTGATAGCCCACCAAAGCTCTCTAAAAACCCTTAAAGACCCAAAAAACGTACTTGCAAACTCCTGCAACCAACTCCTGAAAAACCAAAAAGATACCTCCAAGAAAATAGGAAACCTTAGTACTCCCTCCGACTAGCCTACGAGCCTTCGAAATAGGCTAACGATCTCAGAAAGGACTAGTGTTGAGAAGGGGACATTACAGTCCTCCCTCCCCAATATTGCTTGTCCTCAAGCAATTGCAAGTTTGGATGCTGCAAAATCTGCTCATCCTCCCAAGTAGCATCCTCGATTGGTAAATTCTTCCACTTCACCAAATACTCTTTGGTAGTCCTCCTCCTTAAAGAGTGCTTTTTGAAATCAATGACTGCCACTGGCACCAAAACCAACTGTCCCTCCTCATCCAATGGAGGAAAATCTGAAGAAGCAACAACATTGTGCCCAAACGCCTTCTTGAGGCGTGACACATGGAAGACATTATGCACCTTGCTACTTGCTGGTAGCTCCAACTCATAAGCCATCTCCCCAACCCTTTTGGTGATCCTAAAAGGCCCATAGAAACGTGGCTTAAGTTTCTCTACTCCACTCTTCTTGAGAGTGGACTGTCTGTAAGGCTGAAGTCTCAAATAGACCATGTCCCCAACCTCAAATGTGCGCTTTATACATTGCTGATTAGAATACAACTTCTGTTGATTCTAGGCATGATGAAGATTGTCCTTCAAGAACTTCAAAATGTCTTGACTCTGCTGCAACATATCCCTCGCTTGAGGGGCTCTAGTATCACCAAAAAGAAAATCAATGAAGCTAGGAGCCTCATACCCATACAAAGCCATGAAATGAGACATTTTGATGGACATGTGGTATGAAGAGTTGTAGCAATACTTTCCCAAATGAAGCCATCTCACCCAAGCCTTCTGCTGTCCTGAAACATAATTCCTGAGATAGCCCTCTAACCACTTGTTCACAATTCTGTTTGCCCATCCGTCTGTGGGTAATAATTAGTGCTTGGAGTGAGCACTATACCACTCAATTTGAAAACTTCCTGCCAAAAAGTACTTAGGAACTTGTCGTCCCTATCACTTACAATGTTCTTGGGCAACCCATGCAATCTGAACACCTCTCTGAAGAACAAATCAGCAACCTGAGCTGGTAATGGCAAAAAGGTGAGAAAACTTCGTCAATCTATCAATAAAATAGATGCAATCTCTCCCTTGCACCTTAGGCAACCCAGTGATGAAGTCCATTGAGATACTTTCCCATTTTTGATTGGGAATAGGCAAGGGCTGCAACAAACTAGCTGAAAATGTATGCTTATTTTTGTTCTATTGGCAGATTGGACATTCCCTAACATAGCGAAGGACCTCATCCTTGAGCCCCTTCCATGAAAATCTCTCACGAATCTGCCTATATGTCTTGAAATGCTCTTGATGACCAGCCAAGGGAATGCCTTGAAATGATTGTAAAACCTTCATTTTGAGCTTAGATTCAGGTACCAAGTAGATCCTACACTTGTATTGTATCAAATCATCAACCAACTTGTACCTCTCATTATGCAAAGTGCCATCAACTATACTAGTAGCAAACAGATTCTTGGCATACTCTGCAATAATTTGCTCCTTCCAATCAGCAGTGATCCCAATGAACTCAAGTGTGGCCTTCTTGACAAAGCATTAGCCACAATGTTATTTTTCCCTTTGACATACGATGTCAAAATTGTAAGCTTGGAGCTTACTTACCCACTTTTGCTGTCTTTCATTAAGATCCTTTTGATGCATGAAGTGTTTGAGACTATTATGATTAGTCTTCATGATGAACTTACTCCCCACCAAATAATGCTTGAATTTGTCCAAGGCATGCATAATAGCAAGCATCTCCTTGTCATAGATAGAATATGTTTTTTCTACACCTCTCAACTTTTTGCTCTCAAAGACAAAAGGATGCTTGTCTTGCATTAGAACAACATCAACACCTTCTCCAGAAGCATCACACTGCAACTCAAATGGCTTGGAGAAGTCGGGTATGGCCAAAATGGGACATGAACTCATAAGCTCTTTGAATCAATCAAAGGCCTCTTGTGCTTTTTTTGACCATGCAAATGCCCTTTTTGGTAAGGTCTGTGAGAGGGGCAACCATCTAAGAATAACCCTTCACAAACCTCTTGTAAAATCCACAAAGCCCCAAAAAACCCTTCAACTAAGAGAGATTTCCTAGAGGAGGCCAATCCAAGATAGCCTTAATCTTCTCCTAATCAATGCTAACCCCCTTAGAGCTGATCACATGCCCAAGGTAGAGAAGCTCGGTCATTCCAAATTCACTTTTGGACTCCTTAGCAAACAACGATTCTGATTCCAAGATGCTAAGCACTTCCTCCAAGTGCTTAAGATGCTCTTCTCACGATTTACAGTAGATGAGGATGTCATCGAAGAAGATAAGCACAAACTTCCTCAGTTGTTTCTGAACTATCCTGTTCATACAGGACTGGAAGGTCGTGGGAGCATTAGTCAACCCAAAGGGCATGACTAGAAACTCAAAATGCCCAAAGTGGCATCTGAAGGTAGTCTTCTCAATATCTGCTTCTCTCATTTTGATCTAATGGTAGCCTGATCTGAGATCTATCTTAGAAAAGTAGACAACTCCATGTAGCTCATCAATCCTTGGAATAGGATACTAGTTTTTGATTGTCTTTTGATTTAGGGCCCGATAGTCTATGCACATGCACATTGTGCCATCCTTCTTCTTTACTAAAACCATTGCAGAAGCGAAAGGACTCTTGCTTGGGTGAATGTGACCCATGTCCAAGAGTTCGTTGATGGCCTTCTCTATCTCATCTTTTTGCCTCTTTGGGTACTGGTATGGAGTAGTTATGACAGGTTTGGCACCTTCCTCAAGCTCAATGACATGCTCAATCCCCCTTTTAGAAGGTCTCCCAAGAGGTATACCGCCAATCACCTTACTCCGTTTTGTGATCAAGGACTGTATATCAGGTTGGTAATGTCTCTTATCCTCTGCTAGATCGGATGGCATGATCAAACACTCCGCTGCCCACTCAACCTGGTCATGACGAATCAACCTTTCCATCCTTTTGAAAGACGTAATACTAGGGCCTCCATTTGACATCCCTCAAAACCACCTTCTTCCCATTTGATGTGAACTTCAACTCCATAGTTTGTAGATTCAAAGTGATCTCTCCAAGAGATTGCAACCACTAAACACCAAGCACTGCATCAGTATCACCAATGCTCACAACATAGAAGTCATCTTTGACTTCATAGTTACCCAGCTGAATAGACATATTGGAAATCTTGCAAGTACAAGTGATAGTAAAGCCATCAGCCACCATGACTTTGAATCCTTTAAATTCCTTTGTCTTAAGGCCTCTCTTTGCAACTACACCTTCATCAATGAAGTTATGTGTTGCTCCTGTATCAATTAGAGCAACAATTCGCTACCCTTCAAGCACTCCATGAACTCTGAATGATTCGTTCTTTTGAAAGCTAGAAAGTTGGGCAAATGCACCCCCACTTTCTGGGTCTCCTCCTACCACTTCTGGAGCCTCTTCATCGTCTTTTTCCTCCATATCAGACTGCTGTTCTGAAAAATCAGACGCTGATTCATCAGCAGAATACACCTCCATGTCATGAGAATGGCCTCTTTCAAAGCACTTGTGTATTCGGGCCCATGGTTGCTTACAAGTGAAGCATAATTTCTTCTTTCTGAGCTCATTACAGAGGTCATCATCCATCCAATAAGGAAACTTCTTGGTTTGATTTGAATCCTTGTGAAAATGCTTCTTATCCCTCTTGTGTGCAAAAGGCTTGGACTGAAATTTTGGCCTTGGAGCAGCCAACTCCATACTCCTAGATTTCCTGATTGCTTCAACAAATGTTAAGTGGATCAAAAGCTTTCACCCACCCTTTCAATGGTTCTATTAGTCCCTCTGAAAATAGGATTGCAAACCTTCTTTCGGTGATGTTGGGCACCATCACAGAAAGTCTCTGAAAATCTGAAATGTATGTGTCAAGTGAGCCATGTTACTTCAATTGTGCAAGCTCCCGAGATTTTACCTCAGGATCCTTGGTGTCAAGTCTCTCAATGAGTTTGTTGGTAAACTCTTCATAGGTAACAATGAGGTTATGGCCAAGAGTGACCAAATCGTGATACCGCCACTCATGGGCAGCCCCATCCAAATGTAAAGTAGTAAACTTGATGGCATCTTGTTCTGGCATTGGCCTCAATGAGAGGTAGTTATCGAGCTTCTGGACCCTTGATCTAGCCGAACACTTATCACTTCCATCGAAATGGGCCAAGGTAACCTTCCCAAGGGCTTGTTGGAAATCCCTTGGAGGCATAGGAGCATGATTCTCATACCTTCACCCTCTCTTCTTCTTTTGATTCATGTATTGGTCCAAAGATAAAATCTCACGGATCTCTGCAGGAAGGGAAGCATATTCCATGTAGCTACTCCTTCATTAGGCATCGGTACTTCAAGTTCAGCAGGTGGTTCCTCCCTTTGAGTAAAGGTAGGTAGAAGAGGTCTAGGGGCTGATCCTCTTGACGCTTCAACATGTTGACTGATAAGTCTCCCATTTGGATTCACATTAGAGGCACTTGTTTCAATATTCTAGTTCTTCGGAAGGGGAGTCATGATTTGATTCATTTTGGCCAGCAACTGGGACATCACGTCCATCATAGTATCAAACTTCCTCTCAACTCTAGCATCAACACTCTCCTCTCGAGCTGGTCCCTTCTCCTTTTTTGCCATGTTCTCAACTACTATATTCCGGTTTCTGAGAAATTCTGAAAATGTATCCTCGATGGGAACTGATGGGGTCTAAAACTATTATCTCTTTTGCACTTTGTTGTAGCATCTGGTTTCTCTATCACTCATATAGAACTTTTGTCAACTGAAGCATTGAAAGCACAGGCTGGCAGGATGACCAGCTCTGCTAGCACTGTAAAATACCCCCTTAGTTTTTTCCCAAAATAAAGCACAACTTGCACCTGTTAGTGTTAGCCCAATGTAATGATAAGCAAACTAGAAGCAACCCTTCACTTTCTGATCACCTAGATCCCGGAGTGGGCAAGGTGAGAGCATATGGTGTAAGGGGATCTAAATACAATATCAATGCTGGAAGTACAAATGAGCTATTGGCAGCAAGCCAACTAATCGAGAAAAGTAAAATACTTGGCAGCAAAGCCAGCCGCTTCCACTTTTCAGCGGGCTACAGGAAAGTAAAGCAAAGTACAGTACTTGGCGGCATAGCCAGCCACTTACACTTTTCAGTGGGCAACAAGAAAGTAAAGCAAACTCACCACTTATTCAGTGGGAGTGTAATAAAAAATAACTGAAAGTAGGAAGCTGATTAGTACTACTAAATCAGCATTACAATGATTGCCAAATACAGGATAAGATGATAAGAACTACTCAAAATCATAGCCTAATAAAATATAGATCAGTCCTTGCAACCTAAGAACAATTAGGCAACATAAAACAAGCAAGTACTGTGAATATATCAGGTCTGATATAAAGTGACAGCAATCTGATTTTCTGGACAGCGAACCTAATACACCAACCAACACCTCATCAAAAGCTCATATCTCCCAAACTACTCATCGGAATGACTTCAAATCAGTGGCAAATGACCAAGCAGGCCTAGGCGTCCAAACTCCAACTGCTAGACACCTCGAAATTGGCACCAACACCCAAGCACGAATCCCAAGGCACCTCCAAAAGTGGTACGGCTTCCCCAGGAAGGTCGACCTTGCCTCAAAATTCACAAGCACCTTCAAAAATAACCAAAATCAGCAGGATGGGTCGCCTAAGTATGGAAGAGGCATAGAAACAGTACCCACAAAATTATCTCGCCTCTTCAGATCAGTGCAAGCAAAATGTGCATCAACCATACACAAACCAGCAGCTTGAAAATTGATAAAATCACTCCAAAATGATCACCAAACAGAAAACTAACTCACACACACCAAAATGTTAGAAAACATCAAAACCCACAAGAATTGAAAGCTTGAAAGAAGCCATCACCAATGAATGCTCTACTGCAACCTCTGAATGAAGAAGCATCCACTATTCAGGTAGGAGTTGTCTTGCAAACTCGAAACTGAAGAAAGTTTGGAGGGGCATCGTCCTCAAAGCCCAACAGTCTGAAATGAATTAGCACTTCGTTATAATAAAATTGCATAACCAAAATGAGAGGGAGAGAGGCTTATTTATAAGCCCAAGACCTAGAAGTTTAAACCCAAATTCCCTCCAAAAAGGGACGCCACATTCTTGGGACAAATATAATATTCATTTTAAAGCTTTTGACTTGTCAAACTAGGCGCCCACTTTATCAAAGCATCAAATTATCTTTTAAATTTGCAAATATCTTCAACTTTGGCGTCCAAGACATGAGTCCACATTTCTAAATCGATTTAAGTCATGTTGCCTAGGCGTGGGGTCCAAAAAGCAACATTAAAATATAACATAAGTTATTAACCTTTCCTTTTTTGAACTCCAAGAATGTTGGAGAAGCCACTGCCAAAACTGTACTACCACACTGCTAGAAATAGTAACTGAGCGTTGAACTATTGTCAAACCACATTGCTAGAAATAGCACTTACTAAAAATAGTGACTCGAAACACCATTTGAGCACATTTCGAGTAGCTATCGTAACTTACTAAAAATAGTAAGTCCATAAATAGTCACTGATGAAAATGCATGTGATAGCACATCAAAGCTCTTTGAAAACCCAGAAAGACCCAAAAAAGATATTGGCAAACTCCTGCAACCAACTCCTGAAAAACCAAAAAGATACCTCCAAGAAAATAGGAAACCCTAATATTGCCTCCGACTAGCCTATGGGCCTCCGAAATAGGCTAACAGTCTCAAAAAGGACTAGCGTTGAGAAGGGGACATTACATATTCTTTATTTAAAAGAAAATAATAATAAAATGCATATTTATATTTTAAAAACTTAATCACTAAAATTTCCTTATTTTTATCAGCTGATGAACTTGTTCTGAATTCTTCTGTTGTTGAACATGAACACTAACCTAGTCACTTAGATTTATGTTATCTTTTGTTGCCATTGATACACTAGGGAAGCAACTTAACAATTTTAAAACTTTTCTAGGTTAAAAATTGAATTGTTCCAATTATATTGGACAAAAGTTGAGAAAGTATTTGCACCATATCTACTTATCACATATTACATTTCTAGGTCATGGGTTTTTGTATTTATGATTTTTTGATAGCGCAAAGTAAAATAGGTGGGACAATGTGTGAGTAAAACATCAAATGGCTTTTTTAAACATCAACAGATCTCTGAAGAAGATTTTCTGATGCAGGTTGATGGCAAAAATGGAACCAAAATTTAGGTTGATGATTCATTGATGCCATCTTATTGCAGACATTGCGAGTTAATTAGTCAAATCCAAGAATGAATGCAGTAATGTTAAGAAAAACATGGCTTCTTGATTTTACTTTGAAAAGAAAGTAGTCTACATAAAAGTGGTCGTTTCATTAGAACTAATGTTGAACTTGCATTCAATCACCATTAAAGTAGATGCGTTGTATTTAAGAACTACAGCTCAAATAAGCAACATAAACAAAATCTAACTATTTAAATGAAAAAGGAGGAAATAACCTTTTAGAAATGCATAAATGATAAAACACAGAGATGGATAGTGGCTCATGTCTAACTTTCAGTAAGTGTTTCAGAAACTAAAAGATAAAAATCTTCAATAAGGGCAATATATACCTTAAACAGAATCTCCAGTGGAACTCTCATTTGCACCTCTCTTTACATTCAAAGTCTCTTCCTTTATCATTGGATGTTCTGAAGGTACAAGACACGTTTCTTCAGCCAAATGTAATCATGAACCATAGCATTTTACGAGAGTACTATCAAAAGCTTTTAAAACTAACATGTCTATACCTATGCCTCCATTTATCGTCACCTTGGATATTTTAGAGAAGTAACAACTTATCCTTCTTGCCTAAGATGCATGGAAATCCTGGTCTCTAAAACATTTTGTAGGCTACAGTTAGTTCTTATGTTGCTTTTAAAGAGACCAAAGTATCATGGATTCCATTTGTAGGTATGAACATAATTTCTATAAATACACTTTCCAAAGTACGCAAGGTCTGCTGGTCTGAAATTATTATTACAACTGTTTAACTTTATATGCTTGTTATTTAGCTTTATAGGTATCCCAATTTTTTTCATACAAATTTTTTCCCATGCTAAACTATAATGTATTCTGGGTAAAGGTTCTAGGTTTGTGAATTTTGGTGTATGAAATTTGCTTTATTTTTGTATACATGTTAAATTCTAATATTTATATCATGGAAGCAGATATCTTTAAAATATCGTTATATATACTGAGATATCTTTTCTTAACAGGGTCCCCAAAAATTTCTTGGTAATCTCATGAGTTTTTCAAAATATGTTTGGCTGTGACTTTGGCCAAACATTTCAACAATATATTTCGATATTATTAGTGATATATCACCAGCAATATCACAATAAATTATTATTTTTGTATATAAGCGTCAAATGTGATCTTTTTAATCATTCTTCTCTGGAACTTTTATAAATGGGTTACACACCTTGAACAGTGTAAGTAGCTGTTAAGATTTCCTGCTGGCATTATTTAATAGCGGTTAGATCTTTTGCCGAGATACAGCAACAATTATTGCTGTCGTTATTTAAAAAATGAATGTAGTTATCTACAGCTGTGAAGACAGTTGGTATAATCAGGTTTGAAAACCTTGTGAACAAGGAACATGACTGCTGTTAGCATCATCAGTGATTATCAATGTTGCCTTTGATAGCAGCAAACACTGCTTTATAATTTGTGAGCATGTTGTTACTAGACAAAACTGTCACCTGATCACGCTATCCTTTGATTTATCATAATTATTGCATCACAGATGTTAGTGTTGTTGACTTTGTGTCATTTCTACTTATGGATATTGTTGTCGTTACTGCATTTTTAAACATAATTGTATTATTGAGGTAATTGTTTGGAAATTTGCACTGTTAATATCAGTTGTTAATAATGTCATATCAGTTGAGATTGTTGTTATCATCATTGTCTTTAGATATTCTTATAACTATCCTTCTGTGATTAGTGATCTTCTTATGGTCACTGATCAGCAGCATTCTGTAACTGTTATGATTTGTATCATTCTTGATCAGTATGGTGTTCAGTAGCATTGTTATTGGCACTGTGGTCAATTAATATGGGCATCAATAGTGCTGTCAACATTATAGGAAATATTGTTGATCAAAACGATCAATATTAAACATTGTTAAGACAGGACATTGCTGTCCTGAAATGCCAAGTATGATTGTTGCCACCGCTGTAAACTAAAGAGGTATTTGAAAAGGTTAGGGAGACTGTTGTTGTTAACTGTAGTTACCATTTTGTGTATAGATTAGTCTCTTGGACTTGATAGTTAAGGAGAATGGTAGGTATAACAAGTTGTATTTACCTTAGTTGTGTTTTATTGCATGAAGAATTCATTATCATTCTGGCAGTCATTTATTAACATTGTTAAAGACATTTATATTACAATATTCTGTAATCAGCAATCTCAAATTAATGAGAAAAATCCATATTGCAAAATTCTTGGTGTACACTCTTGTCTGCTTTCACTCTCTTACTCACTATGCAATTAGGATGGCTTTAAATATAAAAACATCAGTTTTCTCTCTCTCTCTCTCGGAATATTCGGAATATTCGGAATACTACTGCATATTTTGGGTTTCTGCTATATTCCTGGTCTTTTCCTGATAATATCCCAAGAAATTGAAAATAACTGTATCTTTTGGTATTGCCAAGAAATTCCCACAAAATATATTTGCTTCTAAGATCTATATTCATTCAACATATCAATACGTAATAGTAGTATATTATATCTTTCTGAGGAAGGCCATGTTAAGGATATGTGATGATTATGATATTTCATTTTCACCATGTTGAAATGCAATAACAACTTCTCCTGAAAAGGACGATGTAACAGACATCTGATGATAATGTTATTTAAGCATGTTCGTCACACATATATTATTGAAAACCTATTGTAGTCAAGCTGGTAATTCTTTGCTTTTAATAGAATCCAATTAAAACACATTAAACCACTAATGATAGGCATGCCAAGCACAAAGATTTCTGCATCCATTTTATTTGATATGAAAATTCCATCCTTTTGTCATGTAATTTCCTAGCAGGTCATAAATTTAATAATTTTCATCAAGAGTAGAATGTCTACAATGTCTCTATCACAATCGAGGACGATTTTGTTGCAAATGTTAAAATACTCCAAACAGACATGATCTTAATTTGAATCTAGAATTTTATTCTTGGTTTCAAGGTATTAGACAACTTAGGCTGAACATGCTGTTCCCAAAGCCTTGTACTTGCCAAATTGGGTGAAGAAATGCTGCTTTTATGATTCCATAAGCTCTTGATGGATTGGCAGAATCCTTTTGTCACAGTTATACATCTTTATCTTTTAGTTTAGTCCTGTGTTGCTGTCTTGTAGAAATGAAGTTGTGAGTTTTTGTGGACATCAAAAGTTTCAACTGATGGTTCTCTTTAGCTTTTCTTAATTTTCCAATTATATGTCTTTATCTTTTAGTTTAGTCCCACCTTGCTATCTTGTAGAAATTAAGTTGAGTCTTGGTGGACATAAAAATTTTCAACTGATGGTTCTCTTGAGCTTTTCTTAATTGTCCAATTTATCTGTTACTAATTAGTAATATAGCCTCTGTTCATATATCCCATGTTATGGTTTGTCATTAACTTCTTAAAACTGCATTAACTTCTTGTTATTGTTCCTTACACGAAGTTCAGTTGAGCCTATTTTGTGACACACCTATTCAGAAATCACATTCAATTTATCTACTTCAACCAGTTCCTAGATGAACATTAAACAATGCATTCATTAATGAAAGCCAGATCGAACAAGGTTTGAGATTAGTGAATAATTTGTAAAATATACAATGATCCTTATGCTATTACTCATCGAAGGTACTTTCTGAATGGGTGCATTGATTTGACAGGATGCAGCATCCCTCTGCATATCTATATTGAAAGGAAAGTTTGAAAGGCAAGTCTTTATGGGTTGCGACAATCATCCTCTATCCAGGTACACCATTGAGAACAAATAAAGTTGTTTACATAGTTTTTAAAAAGAGGATGAAAAAATATATTAAAATAAGAAGGAGCTTTCTCTTGACACAATTCAAAACCCATATTGAGTGCTGGTTTACACAATGGTAAATCTGCATCCCTTGGTCAATTTATTGTATGCATAGTATTTTATTTGTCAAATTCTTGACTTACTTTCATGTTTCTCAGCTATATTCTTTGTAGATTACTGCATTGTTTACTTACTGCCCTTTTTGTTTGGTTCTAGGTTTGTGGTTCAGATAATAGTAATGCTATATTATATTATCTTTTTGTAGGAAAAAAACTAGTAAATGTCAGGACAGAGTATTTAAAAATTCTCCATGGTAGAATTCATTTGAACATAGTGTAGATCACGAGTACCAAAATTGTGATCACAAAAAAGTCTCACTGTTCTAAAAATATTATTGGAAAAAGATATTGGGCAAACTTTGGGAAAATTGACAAAATGAATGAAATATTATTTTTAGAGCTTCACACAAATGATAATATTCCCAAACTATTTGAAACGATACATATATAAGGAAGGAGTCTTCCTTAATTTTGTCCCGTGTAGTTCTATCAAATTCTAGAATTAGTGAATTGTTAAAACAGCTCATAACAAATAACAAAATGAGCACTAACAAATTTCCCAACATTCCCCCCCTTAGTGCAAACATGGTGAAAACTTTCACACTTTCAACTGTAGTATGCCCAACTCTTGTGGCTCATGATCTTGATTCAAACGAAAGGCACCTTCATCAGACTTTCATGGTTTTCACATAGGTTTTACCACAAACTTGGACACAAACAGGACCACACTCATTTGTTCACCTCATATGGTTTTTTGGATTACCACTAACTATTTCAAGATCCATGAACTGCATTACACTAGTGCTTTTGTTTACTACAATATTTTCCACTAGGAGGTTACATAAGGAAACAACACACATATGAATAGAAATAGCCGCTGTTGTTGATCGTGCCACTTGATGTCCAACAACATAGGAAATTGTCACTGCCACTAGAGATGGAATATTGGTGTCATATTCCCCCCGTGATGTGAAATTTCTAATTATTAGAAAAATAGAAGCACAAAATGCCACTAAAGTTGATAAGTGGCCTCGTCGTTGGTGACTGACAAGAGGATGTTGAGTGCCCTCCTTCCTCCGTTGCCTCCTACGTCCAAGCTTGAATATATTTAAAACACATTCTTCACCACTAGGACAAGATAACTCTTCATCATTGACATAGTCTTCCCAATTTGTTTCTTCAGCCAAGGAAGCATGTTGATCTAGTTTGTCATCTAGTAGATCCTGTGCTCTCTTCTTACAATTCAAAATTACATGTCCTACTTCATTGCAATAGAAGCATTTTATTTTTGCTTTTAAAGGGAAATGCTTGAATTTGTACTTTCCTTTTCTTGAAAGTGAACTTGCTTTGTTATGTACATATACGACTTCTTCAAATTCAGAGTGTTCATTATGGTCAAGTAGAGTAGGGACTACTCCTTCAATACTAATGTTTACCTTGCTTAATGTAAACACCATACTAGACATATTCTTAGGCAAACTATTCAAAAGTATTGCTTTGGCATCATCATCTTTTACTTTATCATTAATGCCAACTAATTGATTTAGGAGGGAGTGAAACTTGCTTATATGCTTTGCCATTTTTGTGCTTGTATCCTTCTTCAATCTATACAATTTTTGCTTTAATGTCGTTTTGGCACTTTCTACTTCATATCCAAAGAGCTTATTTAATGATTCCCAAATCTCCTTTGCAGACTTTGTGAAATCCACATGATGTAAGTATGCTTTTGACAAGTTGAGGCCAATCGTCCCCAATGCTTTTTGATTTTTGATGTTCCACTTGGCAAGTTCATTTGCATTAGTTGGTGAGATTGAGTTCGGTTTGACAACATCCCAAAGATCTTTTTCGATCAAGTGTATTTGCATCTGTATTTGCCATGTAAGAAAGTCTCGACCTTCAAATTTTTCAATAAAACTTAATTTATCCATAATTATCCCCTTAATCAAAATAAAATCGAAGGTGTTGGGCTCCATCGATAATGTACCTTGATTATAATACAAACATTATTCAAATACCATTATGTGGTGATGGGAAGCGGAGCGTGGTCAAAACAATCTGGAAACTCATAACAAAGAGTTCGAAAATATTAACTTCAAATTACTAAGAGATATTCTCATACAAATTGATATTACAATTTTATCATCCTCCCATGTCTCCCTGTTGCATAAATGGTCCCTTAATATAATATAAGGTGACCGTAACAAACATATTAAGATTGGAAATTAGTTCTAACTATTTCCTCAACTATTTCCTACAATATCTCCTCAACCATCTCCTATGATCTCTCCCTAAATTCTCCATGATCTTCTCAACAATATCTATCCCTTTATCCACTCAATTCTCTCCATCTCTCATTCCTACGCAGACTTCTAGAATTAGTCTACAATACTATATTATTAAACATTAGAATACTAAAATATGAAATATTCTCTCACATTCCCTTTTAACAATGATTTGTAATTCACATTTTTATCTTTGGTCCCTTAGCTTTTGGGTTTGTGTCTCCTCGTGTCATGCTCCTGCATTAGACTCCCAAGGAACAAAAAAGCTTCTCATGGACTCCTGGATCCCAAACTTTCTTTTGTCATTGTCCACTTGCCTTACTATCACGAACATGTTCAACAACTTTCATTCTGTTATTCAACCTTCTCATCAACTTTGTCCTCTTCACGTCTTGTAGCTGTGGATATGCTGCTATTCTCCTCAATTTTCCAGGTTTCCATACTTTACTTTGCAATCCTCCACTTGCCCTGCTAGTGTATTCTCTTGAGATCAATTGATTTCTGTTGTTGACTGTCTTCTTCTCTTCAGTATGCCTTCTCTTAGGCAATTTCTTCATTAGCATACATAACTTCTCAATCTCAATCTTTAGCATACTCCTTCGCTGTTCCATGCTTATGCTATTGCTCCATTGCAATTCTGTTTCAAAATTTACAAATTTTATGGCCTCCATTGCAATTTCATTATTCAACTTCCATTCTTCATCGCCAGACATTTTCTCAAAAATGTTTAAGGCACTTTGTTGCCTCCCCCATGGATGTTTTATGAACGATTGACTTTCATTGCCTAAATTCTCACTTTTACTTGCATCTGCACATGGAATAAACTTTTTACAATAGACATTAAATTTCCAAAAATCACCAACAATCATAAGAATGATTGATTCCTTCTTTTCGCTGCTATCTATGTAGTCTGTTATCCCTCCATATGCATTTTCCTCTCTTTGAACCTTTGATTCCTCTTTTATAGTATGTTGATGGCATTTTCTTCTTTCTTCTTCTTCATGCTTCCTTTCTGCAACCTCTTTGAAGTCCTCCTTAATCTCTGAATTGACTAGCCATTCCTTTGAAATCCTTAATTCTGCATTTCTAAGCTTGTCATTCTCCACTCCACATGCTAGAATCTTCTCATTTTCATCACCATCCTCTTGTGTTGAATGAAATAAAATTTCATTCTCAGGTTCTCTCACCAATCTCTCTAGCAATTTGACTTTCTCATCAGATTTCATTAGCCTTGTACCTGAATGTTGCTCTTTATCTCCTTGATCCTTCTTTTGATTGTCTTCATAAACCATCATGACCTTGTTCACTGTAATAACAGATTCTCCCATAACTGAATTTGTCCATTGTATAGGATTTCTACTCTGACTGTCCTTGTAAGACAATTCTGCCTCTCCTTCTTTGGTAATATGATTTTGATCTTGTTCTACTCTCATGACAGTTTTGAGTGACTGTCCATCATCCTCAACACCTGCAAGGCCTGCATGCATACACAAATTATTAGTTTTTAAAACATAAGGCTTTCTAGCCTCCTTTGATATTTCCATGGATAGATCTTCATGCTGCTCTGAACTTTCCAAATAATCTATGAGACTTTCATGAAGTCTCTCATCAACATTATCATCATCCTCTCCAAGGAATGATCCTTGCTCTGGTTCACAGTAGTGAATTTCTTCTCCCACTGTCTTCTTCTTCAACTCAGCTCTTCTAAGTTTCTTCTCAACTTTCATACAAACCTTAAGTTTGCGTAAGAGTTTCCTGGCAAATAACTGCACAATAGGCCACTTGACCCATTTCTTTATCCTCCAGCTACATCTCTGGTCTTTGTTCATTCTCTTTGAGCAGTTGCATCATTACATTGATCCTTTCCTTAAGCTAAACAACCTCCCTGTCAAATTCCTCTTGACTCATCCTTCTCCTTATGCCATTTTCTTTGACATTCTCCTCCATTCTGTTGTGGCTTACACCTGAACCCTTGTCATGACCATCAATAGTCATATTCACTCTTCCTTTACGAACTTTTCTCTCGTCCACTTGTGAGTTGCACTGAGCTCTGTAATAGCAAGTCTGTTTCACCCTGCTAAAAGTACCTCACCAAGCTTCTCTCCTCCAAGCTTGGCCTTTTGGTAACGCTGGTTCTCTTCTCTCTAGAACCTTCTGAGCTTCCTCTGCTCCTTTGGGCTTCTGCACTCTACTCACTTTCAAGAGTTTCACCTGCTCCTTCCTCAAACAATTCTACCCACATCTGCAACTGTGGTGTTGTTTTAACAACTTCTACCCAACCTAAGCTGGAAGTTGTTCTTCTCTCAATTATGCAACTTCTATTGTAAGGGTTACCACAATTTTCTTTCTCTCTCTGCAGCTACCTGTACTCAACAAATGCTTTGTTCAACTATCAACTACAAACCATAAAGACCATGCTACCTATCAAATATCAGTAGATCTGCTTTTTCAAGAACTTCTGAGTTCTTTGCTTCACACTGCTACAAGACTCTTTCTGCCACCAATTTTCTCAAGTTGCCTTCAAGCTGCTATTGCAAATTCTCCCACAGCGCTATTCCTTGGCTGGAATGTTTTGGCTTTATCTTCAAGATTCATTAATTTGAATTATTTGAACTTCTTTCATTAACAAAACTCTTATGCAATGATTGAACTTGGGTGTCTGGTAACACCGATCATGCACCCTTTACACAAATTTAATGACTTTAACTTCAATGCACTTTTAAATTCATTTATAAGCAAGACTTTGACCAGACTTTCTTGACATCATAACTTTACCAATACTTCAATACACAAAGATGACCTTTGAACTTATCATGTCACTTTTACAATTATGGCTTCAACTTCTTATTTCAAGAACTCTCATACTATGACTGAAAGATTTTCGTAAACTCCAGACTCAATAACTTTGAACTTGTTTAGACCCACACAAGATTTTTTTTTATTTTTTTATACATCAATTCATCTTTTCAATGTACTTGAATGTTTTTTAACTCATCACTTAGCTTATTACTTGACCTTTACCTTAAACCAAGATACTATCACTTTGTTCACTATGACTTTTACAACCCTTTGCCTGGACTCAACATGACTTTGGTTTTAAAACACGTACTAAAGTCTTGCATATGTCACTTTTACAAAGAATACTTTGGCCATATTGAAGTCTTACTTTCATGGCTTTTGCTTCTCAAAAGAACATTCTTAAAGTTTGGACTTGCTTCAAATTTTAAGAATGAAATTCTTTTAAAGGAAAATATAAAATTACCTCAACAACATGCTGGAATTTTACTTGGTAGACAGCATTTATTGCATGGAGCTTTGTCCCAAATTAAATATCTTCGCAGGCTTCTTTCAAAGTTGTCTTGAGAGTTGTTAATTTTGCAAGAAAAACCTGTCATACTCTGATCCAAACTGCTCACTGATGAAAATGAATCATCCAAAATGGTTTCTGGGTTCAGTGCTCCTTGTTCCCAGCTTTCCAGAACATTTTGAATTTCTCAATTTCGTTAAGAAACGAGAAAGTTATGGATATTTTACTGGACTGGGTTTTGTTATGACAGCAGCCTTCACAGTGACGCCTTCTTTTAAGAAATCTTCACACCAATCATTATATGGTGACTCATCCAACAGTGATGACCCAAGTCAATACAAACACAACAAAAATGCTAACAGCAACTAGTCACTCAATGGATCTTAAGCACTTATCTCAGTCACACAGGCTGATGAATTTCTGATAGCACAATTATGGTTCATTTCTGCAATACGCAGGCTCCTCACAATGCTAATGGAAACTCTTTCTCAAATGGCACCTCTTCTCAGCCACAGTAGCAATGATGTGAACTTACAGGCTGTAGCTCTTCTTTGGTCAACTAAATCACCAAATCTTATACTTTGCTTAGCAACAATTTTTTTTTCAAGTAACAATTTGCATCTGAGAAACAGACCTTCCTCCATACCTTTTCATTTGTAACAATTGACTTCCTGAATGGGGCAGCTTTAACTTCGTGATTAATGTCTTTGGCTTTACAGCAACTCTCTTTATGCTTGAACTAGAGGCAACACCAATCTCTATTCTTTCCAGATTTCATCAATCTCTATCACCAGGCAGCAGTCTGCTTCACAAGGCAAAGCCCAGCTTGTGAAAGAGCAAAAAAAATAAAAATAAAATCAGAATATATCAAGTTACTAGAGCAATCACCACGGGTACTGTCTATTACTTCTTCCTCCAATGTGAAAACTCAGAATATGAGCACACAAAACAAAATCTTCTACTCTACAATGGTGGTTGCTTCAGTGGGATCTCCTCTTCTTGTTGTCGCGGGTCTTTGCTTCCCCAACTCGGCTAACATGGTAGAAGAAATACAGAATGACATTCATGCCAGATCTAATTGATTTAGCGAACGTATGCCATTTATGCCAGAATCTCTAGAATTTATCTGCCAAAACCGCTTTAAGTCACTAAAGCTCACCATCAACAAACCGCTTAAGGCAATCCAAAACCAAAATGAAGGCAAACATAACGATGTTCAAATAATCTTTATATCGCCACGATCTATGCCATGAAGATGCATAAAATCAACTTAGATTTCATTTGGAATTCCTTTGCGTCGATATGTGAACTATGCTAATGTAGCTTGTAATTCCTCAGCCTAGGCAGAGCATTGCCATACTCAATATCATGGATGATCGATTTTTTGCAATCGATGAAGATGCTGCTCCACACACTGCAGAAAAGAAGACCGATCTACGCACTTCAATGGCCAAAATGCCTGGCGTCGAAGATACTCCAAACAACAAAATGAAATCTCTTCAATCTCTGCTTTTAATTATCCCAGATTTTCCTCTTCCATCACTAAACAATAGGCTCAGAATCATTTGCTCTGATACCAAAATGATGGGAAGCAGAGCGTGGTCAAAACAATCTGGAAACTCATAACAAAGAGTTCAAAAATATTAACTTCAAATTACTGAGAGATATTCTCATACAAATTGATATTGCAATTTTATCATCCTCCCATGTCTCCCTGTTGCATAAATGGTCCCTTAATATAATATAAGGTGACCGTAACAAACATATTAAGATTGGAAATTAGTTCTAACTATTTCCTCAACTATTTCCTACAATATCTCCTCAACCATCTCCTATGATCTCTCCCTAAATTCTCCATGATCTTCTCAACAATATCTATCCCTTTATCCACTCAATTCTCTCCATCTCTCATTCCTACGCAAACTTCTAGAATTAGTCTACAATACTATATTATTAAACATTAGAATACTAAAATATGAAATATTCTTTCACACTCCCTTTTAACAATGATTTGTAATTCACATTTTTATCTTTGGTCCCTTAGCTTTTGTGTTTGTGTCTCCTCGTGTCATGCTCCTGCATCATGTGGACAATTAATTTTATAAAATCAAATAAAAAAATACTATGTTTTAACAATGACACACTTATTACTACCTATGAAATTTTGAATGGAGATACATACAAGTTTTTGAAAGTTAAACACTCATTTCCAATTGATCAAATACACATCCAACAGCTACTGAAACGTCTATTTTCATCTGTTAATAGATTTCACATTTCAAAACATTTTTTAAATGATTTCTGGGTTTTCTTCTCCTATCGTTCAACTTTCCAATGCAATTTGAATCGTCAAATTTCGTTAAAAAATGAAAAAGATATGCCAATTTTTGTGAGACTGTTTCAAACCTTTTTTTAATTTTTTCAAATGCCTTTGTTCTTCTTTGATTGGGCAGATCTTACGCCTCCCTGCTGCAACTTCTTATTTAATCAAATGCTGCACAATATGTCATGTCCCCACTTCTTGATGAGGACCTATTTTCATCTTGGCGGCAAAAGTGTTCAACACTATTTCAAATTTAAAAATAATATTAAATAATAATCTAAATTTAAATTATTAATTAAATAACATTTAAATTTATTCTTATCTGG
Source organism: Sequoia sempervirens (assembly GCA_007258455.2). Lineage (NCBI taxonomy): Eukaryota > Viridiplantae > Streptophyta > Pinopsida > Cupressales > Cupressaceae > Sequoia > Sequoia sempervirens. The sequence goes on from VDFB02374355.1 coordinate 21,268, forward strand.
GGCCGACCTCTTTAGGAAGGCAATTAACTATGCTGGCTGACCTCATTTGAGGGAAGTGATTATCTCCATATTAATACTTGTTTCCTTGGCGGATTAAGATCATCATGAATTTGGAATCAATTTCCATGCGAACTTGCTGAGGATGTAGCCCCTCATTGGTTGCACACAGGTCTGGACGTTCCTCCGACCTGCACAATTCGTGTTTGTTATTTTCGCATTCATTGAGTTTGTATTCTTTGTTCGACATTCTTCCGAGTCTTTGAGTTTAGTCGCTACAGGTGCAGGTCTTTGAGAGGCAAGCGATTACCCGATACTGTGGCCAAGCCCCCGCTCTGGCCACAAGCCAACTTCTTCACACCGAAAAACTATTTGGAAGCATCGTCTTTCACCCTGGGACCCGCGTGATTTGCTAAAGAAGGGAGTTTGGTGTTCACGGTGGCTCTAGAGCATTTACGACATTAGCGTATTACACTGGAACGGAGGAGCTCACCATCGTGGGGGTCTCTCTTCATAGCCTGGACAAGCACTCTGAATTGATCGCTAGCGTTTGATGAGCAATTCTGGTTGTCCGCACCCGTGTATTAACTTGGGCAATCATTTCCTGAGCCCGAATGTTCACAACCATACGGGAGTCCTTGGCGCACCATCATATTGGTGGAGTGCATCAGCATTTGGTCGTGGCGGTTAGTCCAAGACCCTGTGGCACTGGTGCATTCATTGAGCTCGGATGGCAGAGACATGATCACTGTTAGTATATGACTGTCTAAGAACTCAAAGACCAGTGTTGTAACCATTCGCTGCAATATAACAGTTCCAGTTTGCACTAATTTCCAGTATTGTATTAATTGATTTCAGTTCAGTAATTATAAAGTGTAGTATATGTTGTTGTCTGGGAGTTACATTTTTCATCTGTTACCTATGATCCACTTGACAAGTGCATTTCAGACACTTGATTGTTTGAATTCTGTCTTGAATGAAGTTTGTCCTTATTTCTGAGCAAGCATACTACGGGTTTTGCCTTTATTTCTGAGCAAGCACATTACAGTGGTATCAAAGTCGATGTGCCTTGCCAGCCTGCAGGTCTATTTGGAGGAGGAGCATGGATTGGCGACCAAAATTCTTACCCAAGGATCCCCTCCAGGAGCTAATATCGAAGATACAAAAGGATCAAGAAAGGTATCCGTGTGAAGCCACGAAGATCTTCGATCAGTATCAAGGAATGTCCAATAAGATCAAATCCATACTTCCTTTTGATGATTATTTGCAATGTCTTGAACATAGAAACCCAAATAAAAAAGGACTATACAACTACATTAGACAAAAGAGGAAAGAAGAGGGAAATACAGAAATTTCTAAGGAGGAGAGCAAAGAACATGAATCATTGTCGAAAGAAGAAGAGCACAAGAAGTATGAGGAACCCCTCACTAAGCATGAGCAGAAAAAAAGAGGTCCCACAAAGAGAAGAGACTTGGAGAGATCCCTAAGCTGAAGCACATAGGGAAGAATTCCACCCTGAGATGGAAAGTGAACAAGGGTTTGAGGGAAAGGTTGTGGGAGTGATCCAAGTGTTACCCCCCAATGATTAGCTACATGGAGGTGATGCATCTTTTAGAACAGCCATTGGGGACAAGCACGGATCAACTATGGCACCCACTAATGGAGAACACATAAGTCTTCATGGCAACCATGAGATTGAAGGAAATGCTGATCTGGATTTCGCCAAACCAGCATTGATGGATCAACTATATGGAGGTATGAGTTCTAATAGTGTTCCTTTGTGTGAGCCTAGCCTTGCTCCACCCACCCTATGCCTTGTTGGGAAGGAGTCAGATTGTGATCTGGGTAACTTGGATAGCGGTGATGTTCATACATATGAAAGCAATACAGAGATCTTGTCATATTGGGAGCCAAGAAATTGGGATAAGGTTGAATTGAGGGATCACTTTATGATTGTGCATACGCCCTCTAGACCAACAATTGAAGAGAATCATATTCTGCTTGTGTTTTGACACCCTACTCCTATGATGATGATTCCTCTATTGTACATGAAGATGATGTTGTCTTATGGGAAGAAGATGATTCCACTCACTGCTATGACGATGATGCCTTGATGGAATTCGAGGTTGACCCAGCCTCAAAAATGAATTGTGTGGAAAAGATGTCACAGAGGTGGCTGGTTTTGAGAAGCAGGGTTGTGGATATGAATCAGAAATGACTGATCAGATCCATGTTGGTGGTGTTGAAGACAAATCCGAAACGATGCATGGAGGTTTTCAGTCTCATGAGTCACGCTCCCTGGAAAGGCAGTTGAGAATGAATGACAGAAGGATTATGGCAGCCCTAACTCACTTTGATGACATTCATAAGATGATGGCAGATTTGTGTTGGAAGGCCCTAAGTGGACATGAAGGGCCTAAAGAAAGAATATCTTTGGATGATTTGCACAAACTCCAAAAGATGTTGGTGGTAGTAAAGTCAAACTTCCTACATTTGCTTGTCGATAGGGATCACCTCCTTGCACTTGATGAAATTTATGTTAGTACCTTGAGAAGTAAAGACGAAGTGGATAAGCTCACCCTTGAGCTTAAGATCAATAGGAAGGGGTCCAAGAGTGCAGACATGGAGGAAGAAACTGAAGGGGTCTATGATGAAGACCCTGTTTGCAGCCATGGAACTGAGATTGTGACAAATGATCTGCACTTGGAGGCATCTTGTGGACCAGCACTTGTTGGTGACCATTCCCTCATGGAAGAGGAGATGAATGAGGTCGAGCTGGACCCCACACGAGTATGACATAGGGGTGGACGTTCTGAGGTATGACAGAAGATTTATATCTTCACATTATTATGTCATGATAGTCAAAACAGCAGCCCCTCATCTTTGCTTGGTCTAGAGTTGACAGTCCTAACCTATGAGGCTGATGGTGGGAAATTTGCTACTCAATTGGGTAACAAACATGGGCTTTTATTTGTGTGTCCAAGACACAAGAGGGCCCAACTAGTACAGCAGGTCATTCATAGCATGTGGCAATCTGAATTGAGGGGATTGGTATCACCTCCTTTGAAGGGTCATTTGAAGAGTCGCATGCTACTCGTTTACAACGGCAGGAGCAGCCTCAACGCTGTTGCCATCATTTCTAAGAACTGCCACCCTACTCCTTGGGCACGGTACAACAAGGTCAGGAGTCAGTTACCTACTGATAAATGGCACAACACTAACTCTCAAGAGGTCGAAGCTCACACATATGATGTCATGACAGCGAGAGTGATGAAGAAGCAAGAATTGAAGAGTGTCATGTCCCTGAAGTTATAACACATCGCAATACAAATAAATGAGAAAAAATAACAAAATACATATTAGCAATTTAATGCTATTATACTTTAGTATTAAAATGTGAAATATTGAAATACAAATAACTAAATAAAATAAATATCAAAATATAAATATAAATAATGGTAATTTAAATATTATTATATATAATTATTGTCAATAATATTATAATTATAAATAGTAAAAATACAAAATGAGTATTAGCAATTTAAATACCTTTATAAATCTAAAAGATATAAAAATTAAAAGAAAGAAGAAAAACTAATATAAAAACAATCATAATAAATATATTACAAATTTGTATTGATTAATAATAATAAATATATTAGCCTACACTATCACCAGCACCATCACATAAGACAAAGGAAAGAAATGGGCCTATTAAGGAAATACCAATAAACATAATTAATACCAAAGTGAAGCAGCGATTGGGGAATTAAAATCGTTTGAGTAAAAGCAGCAATAAATTCATTAAGAAAAGACATGTCCATTCAAAGAAGCCCACGGTTTGGGAAAGGGCATGAACCTCCACCAAATCGTGGAGTATTTAAATGAATAGACTCGAACGGTTAGAGTCATGGAATGAGGGAATACATTGGGAGTTTTAAGCAGATATAAAAAGTGGGAAATTATCATAAATAAGATCGGCATTCAGATCAGCAACAACAGGAGTGGAATATGATTTGAACAGCAGATTATGAAATTAAGAAGCGGATATAAAAAGATATATATAGATATACATGTAACACGTGCAAGAATATATATATAAATAGATAAATAAATTCACATAGATAATTAGGGGAAAAAGAGGAAAGAAAGGAATCATCATGGTTGGAGGAGGCATCTGAAATATAAGGAAGTAAATAACAGGTTTGGAAATAAATGAATATATATATATAGATAAGTAAATATATATATAGAAATTATGTATATGTAAAGGTAATTAGGTTAATTAATAATAGTCTAAGTTACCGATTCGCCACTCCCAGCCTCTGGATATGATACGATTCGTACCGGATACAAAATTCGGATTCGGTACGATTTAGATTCGGACAGGTTACGAAAATTGGACTGTGGATTCGCCTTGGATTCGAAACGCCACTATGGATTCGTCCAGGATACGCCTAGAAGAATCCAATGCGAATCTGATGCGAATCCAAATGTCAAAACACCCAAAAAACCCATATATTTGCGTAGCTTGGGTTAGTTTTTTTTCTGATTGTCCTTACATATATTTTTTTTCAATGTAGGTACAGGTATCCGTATAGTTTATAATTGCAACTAGCTCTAATTCAATGGACCTAAGGATGGAAAGGAATTCCAAATTTGATCAAGCATCAACTCTTTGGCAACATGTCACAATGATTGAGCACCTTGCTGGAGGTATCTTTGGACTTGTAGTCAATGCCATAACAAGTAGAAGAGCTTGTATAGTCTGGTGAAAACTTACTTGTGTGCAATGACCAGGCAAGGAATTAGAATTTGTCTAGGGCCAAACAAACATGGATTGCGTAAGAAGTAATTTCCCTCTTATATCAAAGAGTAAGAAGCAAATAGTGCAATCGGGAAAGCAAAATAAGAATCCCATCCTTTAGCCAAGAAAGGATTGTGCAAGCCACCTACAAGGTCATCTTCCACTTCTCCAATAGTGCCTGCCACACATTCTTTCATTCTGGCATCATCTTCCCAAAAACACTTGACATTTTTATGTTTGAACTTTAATTTATCATTTTATATCATGACATTCGAGTATCACTAATATTTTAATATTTGACTATGAAAGTGGTGATGTATTTTTGCTATGTTATTAGACTATTAATATGGTGGTGTATTCTGAACTTAATTACTGCTGCAAATATGTATATATTTCTGATTTTTATATGTTTTTTGTATTGCCGTACCCAAGCCGTACCCAACCCCCAAATTTTTTTTTTGCCGAATCCCGTACCGGATTCTCGTACCCGTACCGGAATCCAAAAACGAATCGGTAACTTAGATAATAGTTATAGATATATATGAATTATATTTGATTATGCAATAATGATGCTTTCAACAATTATTGAACCTTATAATTAATTGTGACGTTTGGTCTATGCTAACAATATGCAGGTGTGATTGCTTTTTCATTAGTCCAGGGCTGAATGTACAAATTGGTTATTGCTTGATTAATTATTAGATCATTAGTAAGATGATTTCTATAGTATTGCCATAATTTCACTGTTCTAGGAATGATGTTGATATTGACTTAAAGAATCAGTAATAAATGTAAATGTGTTTGATTGCTAAAAGATTGTCTTCTGAGTGTTTGCAAGCCTACTAGGGAGGAAGGCCCTGAGAAAGGTGGTGCCAAAAAACCCTACTCAAGTCCGCCCTCGGAACCCAAGGCAAGGATGGGCCATGGAGGGGTGGAAATTCCACTTACGATTCCGCCCAGTCCCAAGGGATGGGTGGGCCGTGGAGGGGTGGGGGTCCCACTCAAGATCCGCTGAGGCCATGGAAGGGTGGTAGGCCTAGACCACTTATGAGCTCCGCTGGCTTCCCCCAATAGGTCAAGTGTCTTCCGAGGTGATGACATGGGTAGAGAAAGAAGGTACAAGTGTATCCCCTAAGCACGCCACTCCGAGGGTGGAATTGTCTTGGTTTGGACGTTCCTACCGTTCAGGGCCAAGGGGTGGGTTGTCCTGGTCGAACGCTTGTGCTCTTCAGCTTAGATGGATAGCTTCGAGCGGATCTACCCATGCCACTCCTCATATGTCTTCATTATTGCTTTTGTGATTATGTTTATATTTTGGATATCTAGATATTAATGCTAACAGATATATGTGTATGTGGAAATGTTGTTAATATGGTGAATGCAGATTTCAATCCAGGATTATTTCATTAGAGAGAACATCTGCTTGGAAGAAGAAACCCTAAACCTAATGAACAAGTGAATTCTAGGGCAAAGCTGGACAGGGGACATTACAGTGGTATCAGAGCATCTTTCCTACTATCCTGTGCATGCTTGAGCTACTTACTTGCCTTCTTGAGCTAGTTGCCTACTTGCTTGAGCTAGTTGCTTGCGTGCTTGAGCTACTTGCTTGCTACTTGAGGTAGTTGCTTACTTGCTTGAGCTGGTTGCTTGTGTGCTTGAACTGGTTGCCTACTTGCTTGAGTTGGTTGCTTGCGTGCTTGAGCTACTTGTTTGCTTGCCTGAGCTACCTGCTTGCTTGCTTGAGCTACTTGTTTGCCTGCTTGAGCTACTTGCCTGTCTACTTGAGCTAGTTGTTTGCTTGCTTGAGCTAGTTGTTTTCCTGCTTGAGCTACTTGCCTGTGTGCTTGAGCTAGTTGCTTTCTTGTTTGAGCTACTTGTTTGTCCGGTTGAGCTACTTGTCTGCTGGGTTGAGCTACTTGGTTGTCTACTTTAATTTCTAATTCAAGTGGTTTTAAGTTATACTGATTCATAAACTCCAAACTCTTGGGTTTTGAGAGTTTTGGAGAAAAAGTAGCACTTAAGAATAGTAGTCAATACATTATCCTGATAGCCAGAATAACCATCACTTGGGTTAGAACTTCCAACTCCTATCAAAGATAATATCATCACCACAAGGAGCAACATCTTAAAATTACACATCTTAGATTATGATTGCTTGAGGGCAAGCAATCTTGGGTAGGGTGGATTGTCATGTCCCTGAAATTATAACACATCGCAATACAAATAAATGAGAAAAAATAACAAAATACATATTGGCAATTTAATGCTATTATACTTTAGTATTAAAATGTGAAATATTGAAATACAAATAACTAAATAAAATAAATATCAAAATATAAATATAAATAATGGTAATTTAAATATTATTATATATAATTATCGTAGATAATATTATAATTATAAATAGTAAAAATACAAAATGAGTATTAACAATTTAAATACCTTTATAAATGCAAATGTGTTTGATTGCTAAAAGATTGTCTTTTGAGTGTTTGCAAGCCTACTAGGGAGCAAGGGCCTGAGAAAGGTGGTGCCAAAAAACCCCACTCAAGTCCAGCCCCGGAACCCAAGGCAAGGATGGGCTATGGAGGGGTGGAAATTCCACTTAAGATTCTGCCTAGTCCCAAGGCATGGGTGGGCCATGGAGGGATGGGGGTCCCACTCAAGATCCGCCGAGGCCATGGAGGGGTGGTAGGCCTAGACCACTTATAAGCTCCGTTAGCTTCCCCCAGTAGGTTAAGTGTCTTCCAAGGTGATGACACGGGTAGAGAAAGCAGGTACAAGTGTATCCCCTTAGCACGTTACTCCGAGGGTGGAATTGTCTTGGTTTGGACGTTCCTACCATGGGTGGGTTGTCCTGGTCAGATACTTGTGCTCTTCGACTTAGATGGATAGCTTCGGGCGGATCTACCCATGCCACTCCTCATATGTCTTCATTATTGCTTTTGTGATTATGCTTATATTTTGGATGTCTAGATATTAATGCTAACAAATATGTGTATGCGGAAATGTTGTTAATATGGTGAATGCATATTGCAATCCAGGATTATTTCATTAGAGAGAACATCCCCTTGGAAGAAGAAACCCTAAATCTAATGAACAAGTGAATTCTAGGGCAAAGCTGGACAAGGGACATTACAAAGAGTATTACTAGTAGAGAGGATAGCTTGTTCGATGCAACGCCCAGGATCAAGGAGCGTGAGGTCATGAGAGGCAGTCTTGGTATGAAGAGGGAAGGGTTTATGGAGCAGTCATTGCTTTTGGGAAAGCAATGTTTGGGCCAGGAGGACTGTCATGTCCCCACTTCTTGATGAGGACCTATTTTCATCTTGGTGGCAAAAGTGTTCAACACTATTTCAAATTTTAAAATAATAATCTAAATTTAAATTTATTCTTATCTAGGGCCGACCTCTTTAGGAAGGGAATTTACTATGTTGGCTGATCTCATTTGAGGGAAGCGATTATCTCCATATTAATACTTGTTTCCTTGGAGGATTAAGATCATCATGAATTTGGAATCGGTTTCCATGCGAACTTGCTGTGGATGTAGCCCCTCACTGGTTGCATGCAGGTTTGGATGTTCCTCTAACCTGTGCAATTCGTGTTTTTCATTTTTGCATTCTTTGTTCAATTTTCTTTTGAGTCTTTGAGTTTATTTGCTACAGGTGCAGGGCTTTGAGAGGCAAGCGATTACCTAATACTGTGGTTGAGCTCCCACTCTGACCACAAGACGTCTTCACACCGAAAGACTATTTGGAAGCATCGTCTTTCACCCTGGGACCTATGCGATCTGCTACAGAAGGGAGTTTGGTGTTCATGGTGGCTCTAGAGCATCTGTGACATCAATGTATTACACTGGAATGGAGGAGCTTACCATTGTGGGGGTCTCTCTTCATAACCTGGACGAGCACTCTGAATTGATCGCTAGTGTTTGATGAGCAATTCTGGTCGTCCACACTCCTGTATTAACCTAGGCGATCATTTCCTAAGCTCGAACGTTCACAACCATACGGGAGTGCTTGGCACACCATCATATTGGTGGAGTGCATCAACATCTGGTTGTGGTGGTTAGTCGAAGACCCCATGGCACTGGTGCATTCATTGAGCTCGGATGGCACAGACATGATCACTGTTAGTATATGGCTGTCTGAGAACTCAAATACCAGTGTTGTAACCATTCTCTACAATATAACTGTTCTAGTTTGCACTAATTTCCAATATTGTGTTAATTGATTTCAGTTTAGTAATTATAAAGTGCAGTATATGTTGTTGTCTGGGAGTTATATTTGTAATTTGTTACCTGTGATCCACTTGAAAAGTGCATTTCAGACACTTGATTGTTTGAATTCTGTCTTGAATGAAGTTTTTCCTTATTTCTAAGCAAGAGCATACTACGGGTTTTTCCTTTATTTCTGAGCAAACACATTGCACAATAATCTGCCTTAAAAAGCATTCCTCCAATGAGAAACAAGCAACACCCTTCTATAAATGTCTTTGACACAAATGATTCCAACTCTATCGTCTGATTTACATCTATGTTACCGGGTTCTTCATTTTTGCCTGGCGTGCTTGCTCCTGGAGCGTTTGGGCACGGGTCTTTGCTAGGGAGCGCTTGGGAGTGCCCTAGGAGCGCCCAGGCAGCCCTGGGTTCTCTGTGGGTCCTTCTTGGGTGCTCCTAGGCACTCCCAGGGCGCTCCCAGGGTGCTGCCAGGTAGAAAATGTTAATTTGAATCATCCTTTTTTGTTGTAGTAGTTTGTGATCTGTTTTAGCTTGGGTTTCAAGTTAATTTCAAAGGTATTATTTCATTATCAGCTTCTTAAATGTTGCTTGTCAATTTAGTGGATTTATAAAATATTTATTTCAGTATAAACATTGGCATTAATCCAATATTGTAATAACTAGATGGTTTATCGTCAGATCCCTATTATCATTGTAAGTTTGTAATTGTAATGATCTTCTTTTGAATCATGACTTTAGACATATATAATATATGACATAATATTGAAATTTGAACTATCAATTGGCATTTATCTTTATCACTACCATTGATCAACGATTCAATGATGAATTGATGACTGATGATTGATGAAGTATACTATATCATACTATCAAATGTATTTACAATTTTGTATATTTTTAATTTTTTTGCGCATACATATATATATATGTGTGTGTGTGTGTATATATACAGCCGTACCCAAACGTACCGTATTTCAGGAAAAAAAATTGTCGTACCAGCGTACCCGTACTCGTACCCGTGCCCGATCCCGTACCAGAACCAGCAACTTAGATTTACATCAGTCACAAAATCTGAGCACTATGATTGATTGAACAAGATGCCTCCTTAAGCAATTCCAACACTTTGCTTTGACATAGAATGCACTCACATTTTGGCTTTCACAAGCTGAGGATTTTGGCAAGCTCTGATACCATATTATTTTTAGAGCTTCACACAAATGATAATATTAGTTGTTATTCACCATCCCAAACTATTTGAATCAATACATATATAAAGGAAGGAGTCTTCCTTAATTTTCTCCCGTTTAGTTCTATCAAATTATAGAATTAGTGAGTTGTTAAAACTTTAAACAACTCATAACAAATAATAAAATGAGCACTAACAAATTTCCCAACATTTCCAAGGTACATCTTGTGTAGTATTGATGGCATGTTTACATTTCCTAATTGAGGCTCCACAAGTGCAATTCCTAACTGATGAGCACTAACAAATTTCCCAACATTTCCAAGGTACATCTTGTTTGTAATATTAATGAAGTATCATACTATCAAATGTATTTATAATTTTTTAGTCTCCAATTAGGAATTGCACTTGTGGAGCCTCTTCACACTTTTCTTTATTTGGACATAACTTTATTGTTTGAACTCCATTTTTCACCCTATTTGAAGCATCAGAAAGCTCTTGTTGCTGGCTATAAAATGAAATTGGTTTGGATTTGAAATATGCAAAAACAAATGAAGGGCATGGGTACCGCAAAATGAAGGATTATATAGATGAAATGCCAACACTTACGTAACAAAATGACTTGGAAGAGAAAATTCCTTAGGGTTACAACAAGTTCAAGGACTACTACTAGGAAGGGGAAGAAGATTTTGGAGACTGAAGTTGTACAATATTTAAATATTGAGCCATCGAGGGATAACACCATATGACATGTAATCATTGATTTATGAATTGATAATCAGAATCAGCTTATACATTTTCTAAATTCATTCTCTATGCATCTCATGCATTATTTAATTTTTTTTTTTTTATGTACGTATAATTTATTTTATTTGCAGAGTCCCTGTCAAATTTTGAGGCTGCCAAGTTTTAGCCTAGTCAGAACTTTTAAACTATGGTTGCCCTAACTATTTGATTCCAAGCTATTTTTCCCAATTCTCTACAATAATAATAAATATATATCCTTCTTGCATGTTGTTGACTAACTTTGCTTGTTGACTAGCTTTGCATGGTTTCTTGTTTATTTTGCATCTTGTAAAAGGAACATCTTGAGTTCTTCTTCACTAAACTGATTTTCATCTGCAATAAGAGCAGATGCTAGAACTCATACAATCCAAAGATTGTGAAGGTGGCTGACTGAGCTTGAACATCACATCGTGTTGGGATGTTTACTGTTTGCTAACTTTTTCATTAAGCACTTCAAATTATTATGTGACTTGATATGGGATCCTCATTAACCATCTTGAACCTAAAAAATTGTTTTAATTAAACACATTTTATATAAGCTTTTGATCTAAAAAACGGATTTATCATGTCCCATATGCATTTTGATAGATTAATATAGTGTAAGTCTTAGTCAGCCATGCAAATCCTAATGATGGATTATGCGTACTGTTAGCCCAACGTTCAGTTTTCCCCTTTTGGATGCAAAGTGTGTTCGTGTTGTATGTGCACCTTGGTTGTGCTTCACTTTCAAACTGTTGGCACCATATCTTATTTTCCCTTAAATATAGAATTTCATGTCATTTGTTGTCCCTCTTGTTCTGACAAAGCCTATGATGACAACCAATTCAAGACAACTTATATTGGAGTTTCATATGTATCTGTGGTTAGGTTTTCCATTGTAGGTCTGGGATATTCTTGTCTACACAGGCCAATTGTGAAGGCTAATTCCATTCAAGTCCTTTAGGACAATCTTGTTTTAAACATGTCCTAGGCTTACCCTGGTGCTATAATTGTCTTAAATTCTTAATGATGGTTAATGCAAGCCTAGTTGCATTGATAAGGTCTTCATTTGATTATGCAAATATTTATGTTTTATGCTTGTAGGTGGCATATTTATCTGCTTATGAGAGCTTATCTTGTTGCCATGTGTCTCTCTCTGATTTCTATTGGTGAAAGACTCCAATGCAAATATTAGCTTGCTTCTTTTGCCCATGTGGATGCAGCTCGACCATTGATCTCAAGTGTTTTGCTCCAGCTCAACCATGACCATAGATTTCTGCCACAAAGTCAAATGTAATAGCATAGTGCTCATTCCCAATGTGTTATAAATTGTTGATGACTTATATTGCAGTGGTTCGGCTTTGTTTGCACTGTTAGGCTATGCCTCAAGCCAACCATGTGTACTTCAAAAGTCAGGATTTGCTTATTCCTGCTGGCAAAGTTGGAACTTTGAGGCCATGGATGCATTAATGTGGTCCTTGGCAGCATGGTCAAGCTTGCTACTGATCTGTAGGGAATTTGCAAGATGAGGAAAATATATTTGAACCACCAAAGGGTTGTGTGCAATGTGAAACATGGCATAGTTTGAATTGTAGCTTTTTTTTCACCATTTTCTACCTATAGGCATTTGTTTCTTTACATGAACTAGGAATGGGTGAGACATGGTGGGCTTAATGTACAAGAATGGTATGCATTATGTTGCAGGCCTACAGGTAGAGATCCATTGACCTGCACGGGCAAAGACATTCTTCCCGTCATGATATACCAGATCATTATCTAAGGCAGTTTTCTTCATCAAAGCATGTGTAACTCTTTTGCATAAAGATGTGTGCCAGTCATGACGTATTATTGCTGATGTAACATGATTTGCTGCCTGTTCTCCATGCCTATGTGGCTGAGATTGAGCTGTCATTGATATTTAAGTGTGCCGTTGTGATGTATTGGGTTTGTTGGTGGCCTTGGCTGGAAAAAGGATGCAATTAATTTGCGCAAGGTGCCCTCTGTGCTGCATTTTGGTTTTAGGGTTTCAAGCATTGTAAAACCCTAGATTTTCAGCTCTTGGAGCATATGTATTCTGTAACCATTGATGGGACTAATTAATGAATGAAAAGCTCTTTTGATGCAATGTCTCCATGAATATATAGTTTGATTTCATGAACACATGTTGTTCTTGTCACATTTGCTGACATGAGTGTTAGGGCAAGTTGGTTGATCATCATAGAGATCACAAAATCTCTGGGAAGCCTTTCTCAAAGACTCTTTCTTGTCTAGCACAGAAAACATACTTGTTTGTTAATAGAATTTGAAGAATGTTTCATCGTCACTGCTGCGATATTTATTTCCCATATGCATATATTTCTTAGTTTTGAATTCAGCTTCATCGCCCAATGGATTAGAGTACCAGTCCAGTTCTCAGCTACCCCTTTACACCACTCTTTAAAATACATCAAAGAATATCTCAACATTAGTTCTAGGTAGTTGTTCTTCCCACTTTGTATATCTCATTGCTTTAGCAATAATATTGCTCCTAGGCTTCCTCAAGCATCATCCCAGGTGAGATATGCAATGTTGTCATCCCAACATCCATGTGTGAAGTTGAATGATGAGGTTGAATATCATCAGGGGTTTGAGAAGGATATATCTTAAGTTTTTCACATGGTTGTATATCTGGTTGATAGAGGGGTGAAAGAGTTGACGTCGGTGTCCATTCTCTTTGAGTAACCTTTTCTTTTGAGACATTTTCAAACCGTTCTTTCTTATTTTGGAATGTCTCTAAACCAGATAGCACCAGCGCACATACAACTGGCAATAATACTTGCTCCAGATTACTGGAAACACACTCAAGGGAACAAATAGTGTCCTTGTATATTTTCTGCGTCAATCTTTGGTTTGTTCTAGGTACAAGCTGTATTAAAAGGAAAAATGCTCAGATGAGGATGATATATGTTGAGATGCTGATGTTCAGAAGTACCTGCCATAGATTCAAAGGAATGCAAGGGAATATATAAGCTTGAAGATTGCTAACTGCTAAAGGTTGTGAAGATGCTGAGGATAAGGAAAGTCAATAACAAAGTGTCCATCAGTTGTTTTCCAAAAAAGTTAAAGAGTAATCACGTCCTCTCCTGTCAATTGCCATGAATGAAGTCATTGAAATAATGTTTAATGAAGACTTCAATACATTTGATAGTTTGTTGTTGGTAAATTATGGGTCACTGCTGAATTCTTAAGGAGAACTATATATTTGCAACTTAAGCTTAATATTTTGAATATTATAATTCGATTTTATGTCTTCCTTTTGAGTGCCTCTGAATAAGGTTTTCCAATGTAAATTAATTTTAATGAAATCCTAAGTATATCACATCAAACATTTGCCGTTTTTTCCCCAATGTACATATTTTTATTTTGGACAATCAAATTAATAATAATTAAGCTTTGCTAACTGCTAAAGGTTGTGAAGATGCCGAGGATAGGGAAAGTCAATAACAAAGTGTCCATCAGTTGTTTTCCAAAAAAGTTCAGGAGTAATCACGTCCTCTCCTTCTGTCAATTGCCACGAATGAAGTCATTGAAATAATATTTAATGAAGACTTCAATACATTTGATAGTTTGTTGTTGGTAAATTATGGGTCACTGCTGAATTCTTAAGGAGAACTATATATTTGTAACTTAAGCTTAGTGTTTTGAATATTATAATTTGATTTAATGCCTTCCTTTTGAGTGCCTCTGAATAAGGTTTTCCAATGTAAATTAATTTTAATGAAATCCTCAGTATATCACATCAAACATTTGCCGTTTTTTCCCCAATGTACATATTTTTATTTTGGACAATCAAATTAAATATAATTAAGCTTTGCTAACTGCTAAAGGTTGTGAAGATGACGAGGATAAGGAAAGTCAATAACAAAGTGTCCATCAATTGTTTTCCAAAAAAGTTCAGCAGTAATCACGTCCTCTCCTTTCAATTGCCATGAGTGAAGTCATTGAAATAATGTTTAATGAAGACTTCAATACATTTGATAGTTTGTTGTTGGTATATTATGGGTCACTGCTGAATTCTTAAGGAGAACTATATATTTGTAACTTAAGCTTAATGTTTTGAATATTATAGTTCAATTTAATGCTTTCCTTTTGAGTGCCTCTGAATAAGGTTTTCCAATGTAAATTAATTTTAATGAAATCCTAAGTATATCACATCAAACATTTGCCGTTTTTTCCCCAATGTACATATTTTTATTTTGGACAATCCAATTAAATATAATTAAGTTGAGGGTTTCCCAGTATGTGATTCTCAATGAGGATGCAAACCCGAGAAGGAAGTCATGATGGACTGTTCCATTTGCCATATATTCTGCAGAACCATAAAAGCTTTACCGACATTTATTTGCTCTCTCTCTCTTTCTCCCCGCTCCCCTTCCTCTCCGCCCCCCCTCTCTCATTCTTACTCACAGACATTCACACACTCAACTTATTAATCTGAATTAATTTTGCAAAGTTCTATTGACTATTTTCTACACGCTTTTATTATCTATATAGGTCATAGGTTTAGTATGATTTAAACAGTTGATTGACACGTATATTATATCATTTGTTGCAGGCAGGACTTAATGGATTACGTAAACAAAAGTGGCAAGTTCGAAAAGAAATTTCATGGTTTCACAGGTGATGATGCATAGGATTAATTAATTATTTTTATGTGCACTTGTTTTATTTCTTTTCTCTAGTTTCATTACAGAAAGAAAATGTTAAAATCAATCAAAGTCTATTTTGATAGATCCATCATTTATTAAACAAAATTGAACTGTACTCCTCATGCAAGTAGATTGGCAAGGTCTGGTTTACTCCTGATTAATTGAAATTTGAAAAAGAGAGGGGCCATCGTGCAAAATTGATGTGCTTTTTTTGGTCTTGACCTAAAACATCACCTTTATCATTTATATTTTGACATTTTGTACATTTTGATAAAGAAAAGTCTGAATATTATCTATAAAGAAGAGGCCATATCACAAAATCCCTTTTTAGTCTCCAGCTTGTAGAGGGTGTTTACAACTGCCCAATACAGAGTGGTGAAAAAGTACGTAAGACTAAAAGATGATACAAATCTTAACTGAGATTTATTAACACTTGAAAGAATATACAGAAGATGACAATGACTAAGCTGCACTTGAGTTGGAAGGTGTTACACTGCTTCTATTGCCTTGTCCTTTCTCCATAGAAATGTTGTTTGCAACCTGTAGAGACAAAAATTCCTCTACATCATCCTCGAGCATCTCTACTGGGAAATTATCATTGCTATCATCCAACAAACTGCCAATTCAACATATTACGAGGCCTCGATTTATACTTTGTTGAAGCTTGGGATAAAAGTAAAACATTAGAGTGAACATAAACAAGATCCTCCACATTTTTGCTTCCTAACCTATCATATTTCACTGGATGGATGAATGCATATTCATCCCAATTTCATTTACAAGCTTAGACACTAGAAACCTATGGAACAAAATAAATTTGATTCCTTGAAAATTTAATTTAATTTAAAATAATTCATGAGATATAAATCAAATATATTACTATTGGGTTGTACGTATTGAACAATAAAGGATATTTCTTGTCATATATATGGGTCCTTTATCTTAGATTTTTTAGGGGATGCTCAGATGGTGTTCTGATGGCTTAGAAATTAGAAGAAATCAGACCCTAATTATAAGGGTTAATTTTGCCTGCTTGGCACTAGAAAATCTGATTAGGTGTTTTTTTACTGCTTTATTTCTGTTAATTGCAGATTGCTTTTTAAGGTAGTTGCTTTGTAATGAGGGAAACTAAAAATATAGGGTTTCTTTTGTTCACTTGAGTTGGAGATCTATTTAAAACCCTGGGCACTCTCTTTTACACAACATAACTGCAGAACCAGAATTTAGAATAATAGAATATTCAAATAGCAACTGTTATTCTGATTTTAATTATTTTAATTTGTTATTTTTCTTCTACATCTAGAAGTGTGAATGGTAGGTTATAGCACTTGGAATTGCAGGTTCGATCAAAGTTTAAGTCAGACAATTTGTGTAAAAACCTAGAATGCAGAATTTGCATACCATGTGACGAATTTTAACACTTTACATTGTAGTCACAAATCTAGAAACTAGAAACTAACATTCGGGTTAAGCGACAGAGCTAATTGATTTGATGAAAAATCATGACAGTTTGTTGATTTAAGATAGCTTCGGTCAGATATAAATGATTGCATTCATGCATCATCATCATTTATATTTAACCAAACTGTTCTTAAAATATAAAACCATCAAATAAGTTATTCGAATTTCAGATGATGATCGAAATTTGCAAATGGATAAATCGGAATTCATATTAGATGATTGCTGTTTGTTAATACACTCATCTTAGTCTATGGATAACACCGAATGGTTTCGGTTGTTAAGGGAGCCTGCGCGCTCAAGGGACACGTCCTCTCATGAGACGCGTCTCTCCTTGAGGCGTGTCTCCCACATATAAATGGGACTTCATTCCCTTATTTGCAAGACATCGAAATCTATAAATGTTCTGCAATCAGCACATTTGATACAAAAGAAATAAATCTGACTTAGAATTCTAGAACATAATTTCAAACTTAGAATTTCCATAGGTTCTTTTAGGATACAATCTGATAAGATTTGATTAACATTTACATGGTATCAGAGCCAAGTTGAGTGAATCCAAATCAAATCTAGATATCAGATTACTTAGAAAAAATTCGTATTTTTGAAAAATCGAATTTACATCACATTCTTCATAATGTCAAGTGTGATCAGATTTGAAGATCGTCTTGAGGGAGCAAACAACTTCACCTCATGGAAATTCAGAATCATGATGATTCTCAAAGAAAATAAGTTAGACTCATTTGTGAGAGAAAACAAGAGGGAACTAGAGGATGATCCTGAGAAAACTCAATGGATTGAGAATAATGAAAAAGCCATGAAAATCTTAGTAGATGCAGTTAGGGACCACATAGTACCTATTCTAGCAAAACATGAAACTGCATATCTAATGTTCAAATCCCTTGAGAGCACCTATGAGATAAACAACACCTGTAGGACTCTTGCATTAAAGAGGCAAATCAACAATGTCCAAATAAACAAAGGAGAAACTATTAATGCATACTTCATGAGGATCATTGAACTAAGGGATCAATTATCTACAATTGGATATCAAATTGATAGCAAAGAGTTAACACTAATTGCACTAGGAGGCCTACCAAACTCATGGGAGTCATTTGTTCAAGGAATAAGTGCGAGATCTAAACTCCCCAAGTTTGATAGGCTAAGAACAGACTGCCTTCAAGAGGAAACAAGACTCTCAACAAAAGAAAACAAACAAAAATCTATAGATGAGGACATTCAAGTGCTCAACACATCATCTAATAAAAGGGGTAAGAAAAACTCTTACGGGAAAGGATCATTTAAGAGAAAGAGAAATTCCCATGGAAAAGGATCATTCAAGAAGAGGAAAGACATCTCTCAAGTACAATGTTTTAGATGTGATCAATATGGGCACTATGCAATGAAGTGCCCTGACAGATCAAAACAACAAGCATCATTTGCTAAAGTAGGAAAGTCAAATTCAGACCATGATTCTGAGAAATTTGTATTCTATTCAGCCTTATCAAGTCAAGTATCTAACAATATCAACAACTGGGTGATTGATAGTGGTTCTTCGAGGCACATCACAGGGTTTAGAGAACACTTAGACACTATGACTGAAGAGACTAATGAAGAAGTAACAATTGGGGATGATTC
The DNA here is from genome assembly GCA_007258455.2 of Sequoia sempervirens. Classification (NCBI taxonomy): domain Eukaryota; kingdom Viridiplantae; phylum Streptophyta; class Pinopsida; order Cupressales; family Cupressaceae; genus Sequoia; species Sequoia sempervirens. The sequence goes on from VDFB02374355.1 coordinate 40,044, forward strand.
TGCACATCCAGTAAAAGGGGTTGGAACTTGCTCCATCACATTGAAATCTGGTCTCTCCCTTCAACCCACTGGAGTTTTATTTGTACCTGGAATAAAGAGGAATCTAATATCCATCTTTGCTCTTGAAGACAATGGATATAGGGTTACCTTTATGGATGGGAAAGTTCTGGCATGGCCTAAGAACTCAACTATAAAGAAAGCTCTAACCATAGGTGTAAGACAAGGTTATCTTTATAAACTATGCACTGAAGTCAAGCAAGCCCTTACCCTTGATACTTCTGATTCAAATGAAATTTGGCATAGAAGATTAGGACACCTTCATTTCCGTGCCCTACCTTCCGTAGAAAAACTTGTAACAGGATTACCTAAGTTAAAACCAACTCATGAAGGAACTTGTAAAGGTTGTGCCCTAGGAAAGAATACAAAGGGATCCTTTCACAATAGCTTGAGCAAAACCCAAAATGTATTAGAATTGGTTCACTCTGATTTATGTGGACCCATGTCTGTACCCTCCAAGGCAGCTTCCTATACTATGTCATATTTATAGATGACTTCTCTAGGAAGACCTGGATTTACTTTCTTAAGTGTAAAGAGTCAATAGAAATCCTTAAAAGGTTCAAGGAGTTCAAAGCTCTTACTGAAAACTTCTCTGGGAAGAAAATAAAAATCTTAAGGACAGACAATGGGAAAGAATACACCTCTGAAATCTTTAAGGAATTCTGCATGAATGCTGGGATTAAGAGGGAGTTTACAGTAGCCTACAACCCTCAACAAAATGGGGTTGCTGAAAGGAAAAATAGAACCATTGTAGAAGCTGCAAAAGCAATGTTGCTTGACCAGAACATTGAAACCTCATTCTGGGCAGAAGCCTCTAGAACTGCTGTCTACATCCAAAATAGATGTCCTCATTCTCACCTAGATAACAAAACTCCTGAAGAAGCATTTACTGGCCTAAAACCTGATATTAGTCACTTTAGGATTTTTGGTTGCCCAGTCTATATTCATGTGCCCAAGGAGAAGAGATTCAAACTAGAACCTTCCGGAAAGAAAGGGGTATTTATGGGATATAGTGAAACCTCCAAGGCCTACAGGATATTCATACTCGGGCAGAAACAAATTGAATTGAGCAGAGATGTCATCTTTGAAGAAGAAATTGCATTCAAAAGGGCAAGAAGTTCTAGTGAGATAGAAAATTTTTCCCCTAGGGTATTAGAAGTGGAACCTACTCCTGAGATTCAGAGGGAGTATCCTGAGGAAATGCCAAATGAACTTCAATCTACTTTAGATGAGAATGCAAATGACAACAGCAAGAAGAGGCCACTGTGGGCTAGAAAGATGATCAAAGAAGCTGAGAATCATGCAACACCCAAAGGAACATTTAGGGAGAGTAAAAGACCCAAACGGTTCTCAAGCTATGTTGCTCTAATGAATGACATCATAAATTCAGAACCCACCAGTGTTTCAGAAGCCTTCAGACATCAAGTATGGAAGGACGCTATGACGGAAGAGTATCAGTCCATTCTAAAGAATGATGTATGGGATATAGTGCCTAGACCAAAAGAGAAATCTGTTCTCTTCTAAATGGCTCTTCAAAATCAAACATGCTGCTGATGGCAATATAGAAAAACATAAGGCACGTTTTGTGTCAAGAGGTTTTTCACAGAAGGAAGGCATTGATTATGAAGAAACATTTGCACCTATTGCCCGTTACACATCTGTGAGAGCAGTGATAGCCATTGTAGTAGCTAAAGGCTGGAAGATCCATCAAATGGATGTGAAAACTGCCTTCCTAAATGGAACCATTGAAGAGGAAGTCTATCTAGAACAGCCTGAAGGTTTTGTGATACATAAACCTGACTCACATGTATGCAGACTAAAGAAAGCACTCAATGGACTTAAACAGGCACCCAGGGCCTGGTATGAAAGAATTGACAGCTACCTCTTGGGACTAGGATTCTCCAAGAATGATGCAGACCCAAATCTTTACTTTATGGTAATCAAAGGTGATATGTTAATAATTATTTTATATGTTGATGACCTGCTGATAACAGGAGAAGATCACCTCATTGCTCAAGGAAAGAAGGATCTAACTTCAAAGTTTGACATGAAAGATTTGGGCATCTTACACTACTTCCTAGGTTTAGAAGTATGGCAGAAATCAGATGGCATCATACTAAACCAAGGGAAGTATACTATTGATATTCTGAAGAGATTTGGAATGTTGGATTGTAGACCCATGTCTACACCTATGGAAACCAACCTTCACAAACTAAAAGAAGCAGCAGCAGAATCTAAGTGTGCAGATACCACTCTATATAGACAAATGATTGGATCATTGATGTACCTGGTTAACACCAGACCTGATATTTGCTATGCAGTGAATGCTCTAAGCCAGTTCATGTGTGAGCCAAAGGAAATTCACCTTATGGCTGTGAAACATATATTGAGATATCTTCAAGGCACTATTGGATATGGTCTTCTTTACAAAAATAATCAACTAGATCTACATGGATACTTTGATTCAGATTGGGTTGGAAGTGTAACCGATCAGAAAAGCACATCAGGATGTTGCTTTAGTTTGGGATCGGCTATGATCTCTTGGATCTGCAGAAAACAGTCTTCAGTAGCTCAAAGCTCGACAGAAGCTGAATACATTGCAGCCTCTATGGCGGCAAGAGAAGCAGTATGGCTTCGGAAATTGCTTGTGGGACTCTTTGGTGAGCCCTTGAATCCTACTATCATTCATTGTGATAATCAGAGTTGCATCAAACTCTCTGTAAATCCAGTATTCCATGATAGATCTAAGCACATTGAGATCCCCTACCATTATGTAAGAGACATGGTAGAAAGGAATGTGATCCAGTTGGAGTATATTAGTACAAATGATCAAACAACAGACATTCTCACCAAACCTCTCTCCCGAATCAAGGTTGAACACTTCAGGAAGAAGCTTGGTATGATTGAAATGTAATTTGATATTATGTTTGAAATTCAAAATTGTTTAGAAGTTGTACTAATATATTTAAAGATGTTTAATGTGTAAACTCTTTTGTCATGTGTGTGACTCCATGACCTTATGGGCCCGCTCCCCCTGTGTACATTATTGAAAGGTGACGATCTTTCTAATAATGAACACTTGTATGTGACATTGTAAAGTGACGACTCTACAATGATGAGTTGAACTATCATGATAGATATCATGTGACTTGATATCTGTGGACATGTCATGATAGTATCTCTTGGACACTTTGATGGATATCATGGGACTTGATGTCATTTGAAGATCATTTTGGTCCTCAAGAGATAATCATGGTGGATAACTATATATATCCGTGGATATGCCATGAATTATTATGGTAGACATCATGTGACTTGATGTCAGTGCACATACCATAATGAAGATGTGATTTAGAAGAATCTCATGTGACTTGACAATCTTGAGAAAACATATCATATCTTCGATATCACGTGTGAAGGTGATATCTCCACTTATTTGATTTGGAATATCTTCCTTAGCTAAGAGGGAGTGTTGATTTAAGATAGCTTCGGTCATATATAAATGATTGCATTCATGCATCATCAACATTTATATTTAACCAAACTATTCTTAAAATATAAAACCATCAAATAAGTTATACGAATTTCAGATGATGATGATCAAAATTTGCAAATGGATAAATCGGAATTCATATTAGATAATTGTTGTTTGTTAATACACTCATCTTAGTCTATGGATAACACTGAATGGTTTCGGTTGTTAAGGGAGCCCGCGCGCTCAAGGGACACGTCCTCTCATGAGACGCGTCTCTCCTTGAGGCGTGTCTCCCACATATAAATGGGACTTCATTCCCTTATTTGCAAGACATCGAAATCTATAAATGTTCTGCAATCAGCACATTTGATACAAAAGAAATAAATCTGACTTAGAATTCTAGAACAGAATTTCAAACTTAGAATTTCCATAGGTTCTTTTAGGATACAATCTGATAAGATTTGATTAACATTTACACAGTTTAAGCTATCTTTTTTTAAGCCAAAGAATTCTTAAATTGGCGAGATTAAATGGCAACAAGCATTAACAAATCCAAAAATAGAATTACTAAGGAAAGAGTGTTGATGAATGATAGCTTAGGTCAGATATAAACAATGATTGCTATAAGCATCATCATCGTTTATATAAGATCAATTGCTCTTCATATTTAATATTTCTAAAATAAGTAAAATTGAATTTTATAATGCATGTATAAAATTGAATTTAAATAAATGATGTTCAAAATACACATTGAATAAAATTCGGAATTCATATAATATATATCCGCCATGTGTGAGGGGGTATATGTGTTAAGTATGTTTAACCGAATGATAATCGGTTGTAAAGGAAACCCGCATGCCCAAAGGGACACATCCTCTCAAGAGACGCATCCCTTGGGGGCGGGTCTCCTTACATACAAAAAGGAGTTCCACTCTTGATATGCAAACATCGAAATTTATTAATGTTCTGCAATCAGTACATTCAGCATTAAGAGAAGAAATCTGAAAATCGTTTTGACTTAGAATTTCTCACACAGAATTTCAGAGCTTAGTTTATTCTTAGATTTCTAGGATCCTATTTGATAAAGATTTGATTACATTTACATGGTATCAGAGCCACGTTGTGTGAATCCAAATCAAATCTAAATATCAAATTGCTCAAGAAAATTCGTATTTTCTAGAATCAAATTCACATCACATTCTTCATAATGTCAAGTGTGATCAGATTTGAAGATCATCTTGCAGGAGCAGACAATTTCACATCATGGAAATTTAGAATCATGATGATCCTTAAAGAGAATAAGCTAGACTCACTTGTGAGAGAAAATATGAAGGAACCAGAGTCTGAACCTGAGAAAACTCAATGGATGGAAAACAATGAAAAGGCCATGAAAATCCTAGTAGATGCAGTTAGGGATCATATAGTGCCCATCCTAGCAAAACATGAAACTGCATACCATATGTATAAATCTCTTGAGAGTACTTATGAGATCAACAACACCTGCAGGACTCTTGCATTAAAAAGGCAAATCAACAATGCTCAAATAAACAAAGGAGAGTCCATTAAATGCATACTTCATGAGGATTATTGAACTAAGGGATCAATTATCCACAATTGGATATCAGATTGATAGCAAAGAGTTAACTCTAATTGCACTAGGAGGCCTACCAAACTCATGGGAGGCATTTGTTCAAGGAATAAGTGCAAGATCTAAACTCCCTAAGTTTGACAGGCTAAGAACTGTCTGCCTTAAAGAAGAAACAAGACTCTCCACAAAAGAAAACAAACAGAAAAACATAGATGAAGACATTCATGTACTCAACACATTGTCTAATAAAAGGAATAAGAAAAACTCCTACAAGAAAGGATCTTTTAAAAGAAAGAGAAATTCCAATGGAAAGGGATCTTCTAAAAAGAAAGACATCTCTCAAGTGCAATGCTTTAGATGTGATCAATATGGCCACTATGCAATGAAGTGCCCTGACAGATCAAAGCAACAAGCATCTTTTGCCAAAGTAGGAAAGACAAATTCAGATCATGAATCTGAGAACTTTGTGTTCTATTCAGCCTTATCTAGTCAAGTATCTAACAATATCAACAACTGGGTGATTGATAGTGGTTCTTCGAGGCACATCACAGGGTTTAGAGAACACTTAGACACTATGACTGAAGAGTCTGATGAAGATGTAACAATTGGGGATGACTCTACACATCAAGTAAAAGGGGTTGGAACTTGTTCCATCACATTGAAATTTGGTCTCTCCCTTCAACTCACTGGAGTCTTATTTGTACCTGGAATAAAGAGGAATCTAATATCCATCTCTGCCCTTGAAGACAATGGATATAGGGTTACATTTATGGATGGAAAAGTTCTAGCATGGCCTAAAAACTCAACTATCAAGAAAGCCCAAACCATAGGTGTAAGACAAGGGTACCTTTACAAACTTTGCACTGAAGTTAAACAAGCCCTTACCCTTGACACCTTTGAGTCAAATGAGATTTGGCATAGAAGATTATGACACCTTCATTTCCGTGCCCTACCTTCTATGGAAAAACTTGTAACAGGCTTACCTAAGTTAAAACCATCTCATGAAGGAACTTGTAAAGGTTGTGCCTTAGGAAAGAATACAAAGGGATCCTTTCCATTAGTTTGAGCAAAACCCTAAATGTGTTAGATCTGGTTCATTCTGACTTATGTGGACCCATGTCTGTACCTTCTAAAACAGGATTTCTATACTGTCATATTTATAGATGACTTCTCTAGGAAAACCTGGATCTATTTCCTTAAGTGTAAAGAGTCAATAGAAATCCTCAAAAGGTTCAAAGAGTTAAAAGCACTTACGAAAAACTTCTCCGGGAAGAAAATAAAAACCTTAAGGACAGACAATGGGAAAGAATACACCTCTGAAATTTTTAAGGAATTCTGCATGAGTGCTGGAATTAAGAGGGAGTTCACAGTGGCCTACAACCCTCAACAAAATGGGGTTGCTGAAAGAAAAAATAGAACCATTGCAGAAACTGCCAAAGCAATGTTGCTTGACCTAAACATTGAAACCTCTTTCTGGGCAGAAGCCTCTAGGACTGCTGTCTACATCCAAAATAGATGTCCTCATTCTCATCTTGATAACAAAACTCCTAAAGAAGCCTTCACTGGCATAAAACCTGACATTAGTCACTTTAGGATTTTTGGTTGCCCCATCTATATTCATGTGCCCAAGGAGAAGAGATTCAAACTTGAACCTTCCGGAAAGAAAGGGATATTTATGGGATATAGTGAAACCTCCAAGGCCTTCAGGATATTCATACCCGGGAAGAATCAAATTGAATTGAGCAGAGATGTTATCTTTGAAGAAGACATTGCATTCAAAAGGGCAAGAAGTTCTAGTGAGATAGAAAATTATTCCCCTAGGGTATTAGAAGTGGATCCTACTCCTGAGATTCAGAGGGAGCATCCTGAGGAAATTCCAAATGAACTTCTATCTACTTCAGATGAGAATACAAATGACAACGGCAAGAAGAGACCACTTTGGGCTAGAAACATGATCAAAGAAGCTGAGAATCATGCAGCACCCAAAGGAACGTTTAGGAAGAGTAAAAGACCCAAACGGTTCTCAAGCTACGTTGCTCTAATGAATGACATCATAAATTCAGAACCCACCAGTGTTTCAGAAGCCTTCAGACATCAAGTATGGAAGGACGCAATGACGGAAGAGTATCAGTCCATTCTAAAGAATGATTTATGGGATATAGTGCCTAGACCAAAAGAGAAATCTGTTGTCTCTTCTAAATGGCTCTTTAAAATCAAACATGCTGCTGATGGCAGTATAGAAAAACATAAGGCACATTTTGTGGTAAGAGGTTTCTCACAGAAGGAAGGCATTGATTATGAAGAAACATTTGCACCTGTTGCCCGATACACATCTGTGAGAGCAGTGATAGCCATTGCAGCAGCTAAAGGCTGGAAGATCCACCAAATGGATGTAAAAACTGCCTTCCTAAATGGAACCATTGAAGAGGAAGTCTATCTAGAACAGCCCGAAGGTTTTGTGATACATAAACCTGACTCACATGTATGCAGACTAAAGAAAGCACTGTATGGACTTAAACAGGCTCCCAGGGCCTGGTATGAAAGAATTGACAGCTACCTCTTGGGACTAGGATTCTCCAAGAATGATGCAGACCCAAATCTTTACTTTAAGGTAATTAAAGGTGATATGTTAATAATTATTTTATATGTTGATGACCTACTGATAACAGGAGAAGATCACCTCATTGCTCAAGGAAAGAAGGATCTAACTTCAGAATTTGACATGAAAGACTTGGGCATTTTACACTACTTTCTAGGTTTGGAAGTCTGGCAGAAACCAGATGGCATCATACTAAACCAAGGAAAGTATACTATTGATATTCTGAAGAGATTTGGAATGTTGGATTGTAGACCCATGTCTACACCTATGGAAACCAACCTTCACAAATTGAAAGAAGCATCAGCAGAATCCAAGTGTGCAGATCCAACCCTTTACAGACAGATGATTGGATCCTTGATGTATCTGGTTAACACCAGACCTGATATTTGTTATGCAGTAAATGTTCTCAGCCAGTTCATGTGTGAACCAAAGGAAATTCACTTAATGGCTGTGAAACATATTTTGAGATATCTTAAAGGCACTATTGGATATGGTCTTCTTTACAAGAATGATCAACTAGATCTAAATGGGTACTCTGATTCAGATTGGGCTTGAAGTGTAACCGATTGGAAAAGCACATCAGGGTGTTGCTTCAGTTTAGGATCGGCTATGATCTCCTGGATTTGTAGAAAACAATCTTTAGTTGCACAGAGCTCAACGGAAGCTGAATACATTGCAGCCTCAATGGGAGCAAGAGAAGCAGTTTGGCTTCGTAAATTGCTTGTGGGACTCTTTGGTGAGCCCTTGAATCCTACAATTATTCATTGTGATAATCAGAGTTGCATCAAACTCTCTCAGAATCCTGTCTTTCATGATAGATCTAAGCACATTGAGATCCCCTATCATTATGTAAGAGATATGGTGGAAAGGAAAGTGATTCAGGTTGGAGTATATCAGACAAATGATCAAACTGAGACATTCTCACCAAGCCTCTCTCACAATCAAGGTAGAGCACTTCAGGAAGAAACTTGGTATGGTTGAAATGTAATTTGTTATTTATGTTTGAAATACAAATTGTTTATAAATTGTACTAATATATAAAGATGTTTAATGTGTAAACTCTTTTGTCATGTGTGTGACTCCATGACCTTATGGGCCTACTCCCCCTGTGTACATTATTGAAAGGTGACAATCTTTCTAATAATGAGCACTTGTATTTGACATTGTAAAGTGACGACTCTACAATGATAAACTATCATGATAGATATCATGTGACTTGATATCTGTGGACATGTCATGATAGTATCTCTTGGACACTTTGATGGATATCATGGGACTTGATATCATCTGAAGATCATTGTGATCCTTAAGAGATGATCATGGTGGATATTTATATCCGTGGATATGCCATGAATTATGGTAGACATCATGTGACTTGATGTCAGTGCACATACCATAATGAAGATGTGTTATGAAGAATGTCATGTGACTTGACAACATTGAGAAAACATATCATATCTTCGATATCACGTGTGAAGGTGATATCTCCACTTATTTTGATTTGAAATATCTTCCCTAGCTAAGAGGGAGTGTTGATGAATGATAGCTTAGGTCAGATATAAACGATGATTGCTATAAGCATCATCATCGTTTATATAAGATCAATTGCTCTTCATATTTAATATTTCTAAAATAAGTAAAATCGAATTTTATAATGCATGTATAAAATCGAATTTAAATAAATGATGTTCAAAATACACATTGAATAAAATTCGGAATTCATATAATATATATCCGCCATGTGTGAGGGGGTATATGTGTTAAGTATGTTTAACCGAATGATAATCGGTTGTAAAGGAAACCTGCACACCCAAAGGGACACGTCCCTTGAGCGGACGTGTCTCCACGTGTGGGGACACGTCCTCTCAAGAGACGCATCCCTTGGGGGCGGGTCTCCTTACATACAAAAAGGAGTTCCACTCTTGATATGCAAACATCGAAATTTATTAATGTTCTGCAATCGGTACATTCAGCATTAAGAGAAGAAATCTGAAAATCGTTTTTGACTTAGAATTTCTCACACAGAATTTCAGACCTTAGTTTATTCTTAGATTTCTAGGATCCTATTTGATAAAGATTTGATTACATTTACAAAGAGCATTAAAAATGCTCTTTGAGATTAGAACAACTTTAGTGTTTTATTTCTAATGATAAACTTCGATAATGCATGAGAATACCTATCTATGCCTTCGACAAAAGGCTGGATATAACTCTCTTATTAGAAAAAAAGTATAATAGCAAACATCAATAATTCTCATCAAGGACTTTTGGCAGCCATGTAAACTGGAGAAAGAGACTACTCTTCAGAACTTGTCTCTCTCGGTCACTTATATCTAGGAACAAAAATCTTAACTTTTATTGCAAGATCAGCCCATAAAGTAAATCAATTCATTGGATTTGCTAATACAACAGCTTTATTGATCTTCAAAGCTGGGCTGAGGCATTGGAAGTATTTCTCACTAATTGAAAGGCAACTTTTCCAGCTAGCCAAGGTTGTGTAGGTAATAGACAACAAATTACGACATGTTTTGCAGCATATACTATGGGGATATTTCTTGTTCCAGATAAATTTTTATTATTTCTAAATTTTTATTAATTTTCTTTCTGCTATAGATGCACAAGTAACCATTTCTCTTGTCCTATCTTGGACTGTTACTTGCATAGCTAATACTACTATTTTTGGACTTTTTTTCCTAGTGGCTAGTTTCTCACAAGATGACTGCTGAGGATTGTTGCAATGTCTTTTATATTAAAATATAATATACCTTATTTTATTTTAAGTTGAATGATTAATTAGAAAGAAAACTAGGGCTCCGTATTAACCCCATTTACAATGCATCATAGAGACTAATAACTTGTCGATAAATAATTTTGTATTCTAGAGATTGAAATTAACATAAAAGTGTCACCTTTTAATGTTTATTGTTGGATTCTTAGCATGCCTTCTTTGATATATGCTATATTGACATATTTTAAGGTTATCTAAGAAATTTTTATTGGTGGGATAAAAGCTATGTGCAAATACCTGAGTTTTCAGATTAATGTTTTATTTTATCAGTCTTGCTAACTAGACCTATCTTGCTACTAGACCCATTTGGTTATGGGCTCATTGAATTGCTAATTTAAGGAGGCCCTGAAATCTCTGATGTCATTTGTCCAAGATTTTTGAGTATTATGAGCCATTTGTCTTTGCTGTTATAACTAATGGATGCATGTGCTCACTTTTAGGTGTTGATGGTCCCTTGGGGAAACGAATGCATAACACAAATACACGTATCAGAACTGGTTGGGAACCAAAGTACCCAAGCTTTGTCCAAGTTCTTGGCATATCAGAGTAGATTTATTATTTTGACATTAATTTGTTCATTCATATGCAAGATTTCTTTTAGTGAACACTCATTATGGAAATGCACTATGGGAGCAAGTTTGGCATCCAATAGAGATTATTGGTTTTATTAATTTATTAATAAATTTATATTTGGTTTTTTTTGGATACATTAATTGTGATCTAGGGGATCACTTCCTTTATACTAAAGGGAGAAAATATGCATCAACCCTATTATTGGGGGTACAGTGAAAATTAAAAAATCTCTAGTCTTTCTATTTGGGGAGATGTTACTGTCTATTCCACCCTGCTGCATTGCCAGGAAATACAAAAAGCTTTCTACTGTATTCTTCTTTTTACATATGTATATTACTGTCTGAGCATGCATCAAAGGAAATAACACCTAGGCTGGCCTAATTACTTGCACCACTTATCAATATTTGTAAGGTGTCCTTTTATCCTTCTCATGAGGTAGGATGAATCAATGGGGGCATTGAAAGGAATTTGAAATGCTTTTGGAAGCCAGCCCATGCCTTAGCGGACTCATCAATTATTAGATCTTCAACTTTGGTTATCGTATAGTTTGCATGAGAAAAAATCTAAGGCATCTAACAAAGGCCAAGCATTGTGTAATATATTTGAAACTTTCCGATAGTATTTAAGAAAGACTAAGGTGCACACAAACGTGTAACCCCAGTGAGAGAGCTTGCACATTTGCTTCGTTATTAGTTCCATACACCAATTTCTTTAAAGCTGCACAAACCATAGAGCCTGCTTCATTCTGAATTATGCACCCTGCATTAGAGAGACTCCGTTTGCATCTAGAATCTCCATCAAAGTTTATTTTTAGTTGACTTGGCAGAGGTGGAGACCAACATATTCTTATCTGGGATTGGGAGTAGACTTAACACTAGGCCCATAAATGGGGAGATTTATATTTGGATTCTTAAATACAATAGTGTCATTCTTTAACAAGAGTAGTGTGACAAGTCCTTACCTATTTATGGAATTCATATGATTAGCTCACAAAGTTTTAAGTGAAGATTATTATTTTTTTTTATAGATGAATTGTGGATTCTATTGGGCCTTTGCCTTGAAGAAATACAAACACACTGATAACAATTAAAATAAAATGGTGTCTGCTAACTAAACAATTTATCAAACTTTTTTTTTTCTTCTGAGATCTTAATATCATCTGGGAGGATAAGATCTAGGTTTTCTATAGGTGGCCAAAGGCCAACCACCTTTTTCAGGAGAAATTTGCCTTAGTCTCAAATCCCCTTCCTCATCAACAGAGGGAAATTACTCTTCCAAAAATTTGAAACAAAATACTTAATGGTAGATTCTAGAAGAACTGGAAACTCTTTTGCATAGCTTTCACCAAAAAACATCGTATTTTCGTTTTCTTTTGAGCTGATTTGATCAATCAAAGGATTCAAAAGCTCTTTTTCTTTAATAATGAAATAAGGCATTTTCTTTTCTTGCACTTCCTACAAGATGGGAGAGGCCGATGCATCCATGGAAGGATTTTCCACAAAATCAATAGCATTAGATGCCTCTTCCATTGGGCTTTTCGGGGACACTTTAACCATTAAATATAAAGCTTTGGTAGCCTCTTCTAGTGGACTTTCTGCAATCTAATGTTGTAGTTTAGCATTTTGCCACCAAAAAACCTTGCCAATAGATTTTCTGGTCTTCCGTGGACATAAATCCAACAAATGTCCAAGTCCAAAACTATTTCTACACCTAAAATCCAACCATTCATAATCAAGATTCTGCTTGCTAGAAGACCCAAGGATAAGTTGTATGAGAAAGCCCGAAAGTTTCAAAAGAAACAGAAACAAACTTATCCAAAACATTTATAACTTTCCAAAGAGGTAGATTGCTAGAAATGCAGTGGAAGATTGGGCATCTTACCCAAACCTGTAATACCAAGAAGTTTTCTGTCAATGGATTATAATCTTGGAACTAAGGTTTGACTAAAAGGGCTGCATTCCCCCTATGGTCCCTTGGCTAGAATAGCATATATGTTTGCCTTAAATTCACACTCAATGATGAAAAATTCCACGCACAAGAAAGGATCACCACAAACTTTGCAAGAAAGGGTTTCTGTGTATGTCACCCATGTGTGCAGCTCCAATAGATTGGGTCATAATTTGTTAAACCTACAAATAAGACCCATCTCTTCAAAATACTCTGCGCCCTCAACCACATCACTTCCAAATTCTAATACCAAAATCTTCTTAGCTGTTTTGAACTTCTGTCTTAGAGAACCCATCTGTCCAAGATAGGATCGCTTAGCTTCATTAATGGCTGCCTTAGTATGCTATGCTCCATTCCTCAAATCATCGGCCTCCACAAAGACCTTAATTATTGACATCTTCAACAACTTCCAAAAATGAATGTTCTGAACTATTCCTAGCTCCTCCACTCTCTATCGGGATGAGTTCTCACAATCTAGTCTCCAATACCGGTGAACAACTGTTGCCAAGGGTAGTGGAAACCAACACTTGCACAAACCCTTTTTGCCCACTGACATTTCTTTTGCCCCCTTCTCTGGACCACCAACACAAGATCTGTCAACTACAGATTTAGAGAGTACACAGGTGGAACTAGCAACAATAGGGTTAGGAACCGTGATTGCTGCAACCATTGCAATTTTATTTGTTTTTATGAAAGAATTAGAACATGAAACTTTGTTGTTTTGCTTGCCATCTTTTTTAAGCATAATAAAGATGGATGATTCATTTATCTATGTTGAATTCAAACAGAAGGCTCTCAACTCCCCCCAAGATTACCAGCCCTGTCTACAGATATGCACCTAGAAACCGGACACCATTGATACTAGCTCTAATGCATTCTTCTTAATGCTAAGCATGGCACCATACACACTATATTCATGGCACCAAGGAAAAGATGTATCAGGTTTCCATTTGTCTTTAGCTAGAAATTCTGTCTAAGGTTTGTAATGGATGTATTGTTAACATCTATCAATTTTGAGTGGAGAGATTATGTGCATGGCTAGCTTGTAAACAATAACAGCTGAAGATATGGTATGTACGGCTAGCTTACAAATAATAAGTGAAGATATCGATCTAAGAACATGCAAATGATAAGATTATTTCATTAATGAGGTTGAAGTTAACAAGATTAGAAATTGAGGACATCGACGAATCTGTTTAGATTATTAATATATGTAACACTAGAAAACTAGGAAATTGAATGCTTTAGAAAATTTCATTCGAGTACAAGATTAAAATGTATAGCACTTAATTAATATTATAAGACCAGCGAATTTTACAAAGTCGACAAATTTAATAATTTAGTATATCATAAAAATAACTTGAAATTATAAAGCAAATACAAGATTAATAGATGTGGTATTTTTGCAAATTTCATACTATTAATTCATTAAATAATAAAAAATATTTTCCTTCATGACATCATGATATCCTTTTTTTAATTTTTTAAAACTTTTCCTACAATAAATATATGATTAGGTCCTGATTGAATTATGTATATATCTACATGCATCTAGCATGGCTAAAATTGAAATAGAAACTAAAGAAGGAAATTTGGAAATGGTTCTACCCAAATGCATAGGAGCAAGATGATCACTATAACTACCTTTTGGAAAAAATGTGAAATATGAGAATTAATGCCATCCATTGTGTGCTTGTGAGTATAAATACTAAACCCAAGAAAGTGAGTTTGTGCAAACTAAGGTAACAAGCTAAATCATCGAGTTTATGAGAACTAATGTCAAACCTAAATCTCTACATTCAATACCAATTATAATTAGTTTCTTTTGTTCTAATTAGTCTCCAATTCTTAACAATGGGCAAATCTATAAAAAACAAACAAGTTCTTGTAAATTGATTTGTACTTCCAATGTCCTAGCCTCTTGTACATAGATTTTCCTAGGGACACTTATGACACAAATTTCTCTATTAGCTATGATGTTATAAGTACCTTTAAAAGAAAGTAAACCTTCATAAAATATATAAAATCAAATTGATATATTTAGGTTAGTTGAAACTATCCCATCAATGCCCATTCCTTCATTTTTCTCCCTAGAGTTCTTAGCTTGAGGATATTAAATTGGTATTTGGTTCCCTCTATCATATTCTCTGATATAGTTCAATTGAGAATTGCACTCTAAATAACATAGAGCAAATGCATCCTTAGAGAAAATATTAGCTTCACTACATGCTCAAGCAACAAAAGATCCTTGAGGAGTTTTGAATATCCATTTGAGTGCTAATCAAGCTCTTAGACCTCTATCGTGTAAATTCTCATAAATCTTTGAGCTACATCATGCATGAGTTGTGATAAGATCTTAGAAAAAGCTATGCACACTTTTGATAATTTCCACAATTATAAGACCATCCAAATAATCTCCATGTTTTAAGATGCAATTATTAATTAACAATGCATATTATTGTCAACAAGTAATCAAATGAGGTTTATATTACTATAAGAAAAATATGTTTTATTTAAAATTTCTAACAAAAAAGAAAGATAAATCATAATTTAGAATGAACTTGTTTGTTCGTCTAAAATTGAAGTTGAAAAAAGGAATGTAAAGGTGAAGAATGCAAACTTTGTGTTGGGTCATCTCTTTAATAACACACTTTGATCCTCATAATGAATATAGTTCCATAGCTTTGATCTTAGAACTAGAGCTATGAAAGCTTTGATTCTTTCCACAATTTGAAGGCCATCAATACAATCTCTATTTTTAAGATGTATATTAGGGGACATCTCCCATAAATTAAATAAGAAAAAGTTTATAGAACCTAAAAAAGAGGTTGATTATCCACGATTACAAATTATTAATTAGAGACATCTGCTCCTAGAATTATTGAACAAAATATATAAGAAGCCTTCAATTAGCTCATTGATCCACTCATTTTGTTGTTGAGAGAAAAATGAGGAATGGAGGTTAAACAAGCTTCTAAAGTCCTCTAGATTGCATTTCTCCAATCCACTTCTAAAATGGTATAAAAATTCCTTTAGATCATCATTATCTTGCATAGATGCTACATTGAAAACACCTTTAATTTCACTTGCAACAACTCTCTTGTCAAAGCTTGATATAGTGTTTGTTGCTATTCTTTGCAAAGGTTTATGGATATGGTTGGTTGTTGTCAACTTTGCCCACATTTTCCAATCCAAAATGTCCACATTGTTGGCTAGCAAGGTTTCCACCATCAAGCAATCATTGATATGCCCACACACAAGCTTGGTTGAAGCAATGATAGCTTTAATGGTGCTCTCTGTCTCCTTTGAGCCAAAACACAAGAGTTTGTAGTTGGAGTACATTTTCTAATTTTTGCATTTACAAGTGCATTCATTGATTACTAATCTTCTAGCCATTTTTGGGTAGAAATCCCATAGCATCACCATTTAAAGCCATCTAGATAAGAGGTGGCCCTCTCTAAAAGCCTATGAAGTCTTATAGAAAGATTTAAACATTGATGGATCAACAAAAAATGATATGTAGGATCTCATAGAAGCTATTATTAGATATGTTTTCACTCTCAGAGGATTGTGCAATCACTCAAAAGTACTCTTGTGATATAAAGAACAAGCATGTGCCTATCCTTAGATCATAGGTTAACATCAATGAGCTCTTTCACATTAGCAAGTTGATGTACTTGTAAGTTGAGGTAGTTCCACCCATTTGGATTATTAGAAATGATCACTTCCTTAGTTTGATCACAAGCATAATTAGCCAATAGATATGCCTCCCTATAACAATGTCAAATTGTTAAGTTATCCATATTATTCATAATCAACCATATTGTGTTTAAAATATTCCTCAATTTTGAGTTTCAGATCCTCCGTTAGTTGATGGTGTTGATACAAATCAATGAATCTCCTTTGATATCAATGTTGATGAGTTGCTTTTGCTTGCATAGATGGAGCTTGGATAATTATTGTTATATATATAATTTAGTTAATAAAGTAATCAAAGTAAGATAATAAAAGAAAGATAAATTGTAATTCAAAGTGAGCTTTTTTGTACCTTTCAAAATGAGGTTGAAGAAAGGAATCTAAGGGTGAAGAATGTAGACTCTATGCTCGGTCATCTCTTTAATGAATAGAGTTACACAGCTTGGATCTTCATAATGAATTAGATCTTGTAGAGAGCCATTATTTTATTTGAAGAGGCAATACAATGTGCTAGAGATCTCATAATACATTTGACGTCTCAATGTAAAATGCTCTTATGATTCTAGTTTTTTGTTGCAAAGTCTACACATATGCTAAAATCTCAAGATTAAGAGCTTTAACTCCATGTGAAGTTGATGAGAGTATACTTAGAATTGGCCCAAAGGAAATCTCAAACCAAAAGCATGCCTAGAGTGTTTGGGAGGAATAAGGTGTCCATCTTCTATATGAATATAGTGCTTCAAGTAGTGACACATTTTTATTAGCTACAAGTTTGCTAGTTTCGTCTACGTTGATTTTATGTAGGCTTTATAAATCATCCATCATACCTCTATGGACACTTTGTTTAGCATATGGGGAGCATTGATAGAAAATATATTACATGGAAGACTATTGATATCACTACCAGTTCCCTGTGAGAAATCCATATGCTAGGCATACCAAGTATTCATGATCTCTTGTTCACATAACTTCAAATTGAAAATAATTGAATGGATATCTATTTTGTCCAATTATTGTATCTACCATACATCTTAATCGATGAAAGAACATCGTTACATGAAAGACAACTAGAATATGAAGAGGATGAATGCTAAATCCAACCAAAATAATTTGGCATGGAACTAACTCTCTTGTCTAGAAGTTTTTGGATAGCATGCAAATAAGAACTTTGTCAACCCAATCCCAATTATTACTACAATGTCTAGGTCCCCAAATGTCACAAACACAAAATTGTTGGTGACACTAAAGTTTGGAAGATACACGATTTTGTTTTGGCGTTGAAAGTGGAGTTGGAAACATTGTCTATCTAAATGTAGTGTAACCCTTACATAATCTCTCTTTTGCATTAGGGGGCATATTGAATGAAGCTCCCATTAAAGAAATATTAAGGTAAGTATGATAGGAGACCACTTTAACCAAACTTCCTTTATAAATGATAGGAGTGTATAGGAGATAATGTAAATGCTATGTTAAATTTAACTACATTAAATGAGCTAGGTTATGGAAATGAAAATAAGTAAGCATTGGAAGTATAAAAATAAAATCTAGAAAGTAAGTACAAAACATAAACACTAAAATGACAAAAGAACTTGGAATAGGACTCAAGAAGCTTTACATAATGTGCTAATTGTAGGGTATGCAATTTTGGAAATTACATTTTTCTCCCACTTTAGTAGGCTCATATCACTAAGTGATAAGCTATACAATTTAAATTATAAAAATAAATGTTGAAAGTAACATCATAAAAATGATATTGATAGGGATACATTACAATTCTTTGGTTGAGGGAACCATGCCCTTAGGTTAAGAATATACAAAACCATATATTAGACAAAGGAAACCTACAACACAAAGATGTTAGAAAACTTAAAACTTGCAAAATTAAATATGTCAAAAAATTTAAAACCTGCAAAGCAAATTGTGATAGATCATCACAAACATATATATGGAAAATAGAGGAAATCTTATATGATAAGTAGAATGTAGTGAATAGAGTATTTGATTAAGAAAGAACAAACTAATATATACAAAGATAAATAATGTATGATTCAAGATCTAGCTTACTTTGTCACTAGAAAGCGTGAGAAGAAAATGCATGATACACCATTGAGCTTACTCTATTGCTACAAATCATGAGAAGAGAATGCATGAATCAAGGTCTAGTTTAATTTGTCACTAGGAACCACAAGAAGATAATTCGTGATCCAAGATCTAGCTTACTTTATATCTAGGAATCATGAGAATTAATTAATCAATTGTGTTAGTGTGTTGTGATGCTAGGTAATTTGGATGGTTGAGAAAATACAAGATTATTTGGACTAGCATGGTTTGTTACTATGTGATCCAAGATATGTACTAGCAGATCAACCACTCTTTGTTGATTAGTCATCGTGCCTACAATTTAATTTGGGAAGCATGATGATAATGTACTTTTGCACATGTGAATGTAGATATGTGCATTTGCACATGTTATTAGAATATATGCCCCCTCTTAAAATATTTGCATGCATGATATGTGAATATTTTAAGGTAGTGTGTATAAGATAGAAAGATGGAATGGATCCTTAGGAAGGATATGTGCCTCTAGAATAAGTAAAAATAGATTATCCTTGCCCCCTAAAATGTAGACAGGGACAACAAAGTTGAAGGTGGTTCTGTTGTTACCAAATAAAATTGATTATGGCTGCACTAGAATTAAGCCCCCACAATATGAAAACATGCACAAGTGTCACATAATAGTTAACACAATAGATGATAAAACATGAGCAAATAGAAGAGAGCAAGATAGAGGTAGTTTCAAGATCATGTATTATTAATTGAAATGATGGAGGTGATCTCTATATGATGATAGAGGGAATCTCAATGTCATAATAGAGAGGGTCTCAACATTAAAACAAAGGTAAAATCAATGCCATAATATAGATGGTATAGAAAGGAATATGAAGACTACTCATAGTGTAGAAATGAACCAAACAAATGTGATTCTCAATGTCTTGTATCATGTGAAGAACAAAAGGGTGCACCATTAAAAGGAACAATGATGACACTTGTAATATTAAGGTTTTGAATTTTATCTTCCAACATTTGACATTTGTTGGTGGAATGGCTAAGCACTTGATGAGATGCATAGGAAGTGTTGATTGATTGTGTTTAAGAATTTTCTCTTGCATGTGGGAGGAAGAGTGATTGATTGGGATTTTAGAAGCATATATAGAGTATGTTAAAGAGTACAAGCAAGTTGTGTGTAGGAGTCATCTACTTGTTTAGATGGAATAGAAGAAGGTTAAATATTTTTAATGGGATAAATAGAATTAGATGAAGAAGGAATTAACCCTTGTTCTTGGGATGAAAGTTGTAATTTGTGAAAAGAAGTAATGGATATATCAACTAATGGAGAAAGAGAATATTTAAACAAAGGTGATAACCTAATTCTGTGGTAGAAAAGTGTGGTGTAATTTTCATAGGGACCTTAACTCCTTTCCCATGTGTCTAAGTGTCACCCCATATTTACACATGGACATAAATGTCAACACATTTAAAAAAAAAAAATCTAATATGCATTCATCAATACTTCAAATGGTAGTACATCATGTGTACTCAACATTGTTGCACATGAAATATAAGGAAGAGCATGCTACATGATGCAAGGGAAGAAAATTTGAAGCAAGTGGGTGACACAAAACTCAATTTCGTTCACCTTGTGAAGATGATAACAACCTAATTAGGGAGAATACTCATGAGTATGACCCCCTTTGGTTTGCTATGTGAAGGTGGTTTGTTCGTGCATCCATGACGAACTAGGTCAAATCATTAAATTAAAAACCAAATCATATTAGAACTATTATATGAATGTATATGAATAATTGATTAAGCAAACACATATTTGCCCTGATATCGCCAAAATTAAATTGAAAGGAAATTACAATAATTCCTAATTACCAATTTAAAATTATCAATAAATTTCAAAATTGATCTAGCTAAATATTAAAGATTCAATCACAAACTAAACACTTATGTTGAATTAATATTTAAAATCTTGAAAATATTTTTAAAATTATTGATTAAAAATAAATTACGTGTATATATATTATATTTAAGCCTCTATCTAAAAAAATATTTATTATTTTTTAAATAAAAGGTCTAACACCCATAATTATATTAATTCTAAATTTTGAATTACAAAATTTTGAATTACAAAATTTTGGTTTGAAGCCATAATCAGAAGCAAATAGAGTAATCTCTACAATGAAGGCCCCATGTCAAATGTGGAAGCAAAGTGTAGGATAGTCCTGCAGAGAGAGAAGACCAGAGAAAATTAAATCACTCATATAAAATGACTTTACAAAACATAAAGAAACAAAGCAAAGATGAGGGTTGGAGAGAAGGCCATGAGTCAACAACACCAAAAAGAAGAGGAGGAAATGAGAGCTAGTGGGAAATGGAATTGCTCCTTGAAGCACTGTTATCAATTGTGTCTTCCAATTGGGAAGGAGTAATAGGAGGTGGAGAGGAATGAGTACAATTCATTAAAGAATGCTAGAGAAGGAACTTGATGGATTTAAAGCTCACCCTTGCCTTTATTTCCAAGTTAGAATCAAGTTGGTGATAGTGGTAATGCCAGGTATTTTAAGTGCCATTCCCACAATCATTTTGTATGCCATTAAAATTTGTGCCATCCCACAAACATTTTGTAGGCCATTATAATTTGTGTTGAAGACCTAAATGTTTTCTAGGGAATTGGCAAGTTGTCGCATAGAGCCAAGGCCTCTAATCTTTTCCAACCCATATGATAAGTCCTACTGTGATAAAGCAGATTGAAGAATTTCACCTTCAATAAGATAACATTGTACATAACTATAACCTAGATGTAGAAGTAGCTTTGACATTGGAGAAGGTCCATTGTGTTGGAGAGAAAAATGGTTTCCACATTTGAGAATCTTAGGGCACCCAAGGGGTCATCCAAGAAATCCATTCCAATAATCTCATAGATGGTAGATTCTACCATGTTGAGTTGAAAGAGAACACATGCAGTAATTTTGATTTGTAGTGGGAGCCTAGCATTTGAGACTCCCATTTTTGCTTAGGGATGTGGACTGTCATGTCCCCTTTTCTAAAAATAGCACTTACTATTTTTAGCAAGATTGGTTTCCAAAAATAGTAAGTCAAGACTTTTGGATAAATTGAAAAAGTTGGTTTTTCAAATTATATTAATTATTCAATCATGGTGACAAATGAATTAATATTCTTGAAATATTATTGGGGTCCAATGTATGCATGGGCATCTTGGAAAAAAGGAAAGTGACATGTAATTTGGCAGTTTGGGATTAGAATGTTTTTTGGTGACTTCACTTTTGGCAAGTGGGAGCTACAATATCGGCATGCAAGCATATCTTTCCTTGGGAATTTGAATTTGGGCACCAAAGTTGGTTTTGGAAAGGCATTTGATATACATTTGTTTGGTCTTCCAAGTTGAATTCATTCTATGCATTATTTTCTCTCACAGGTTTGTGATTTTCTTCAAAGGTTGGTAAACCAATGAAGAAATAATCTCTAAGGCTAGTAAACCATGGGGATTGAGGCTCAGAGAAAATGGTTCTGAGGGTCTCTAGGTGCAATTTCATCTAGAGATTGTCATTGTGCTGAAAAGCTTCCAGTTGGAGTTTGTATTCATTTTGTTTGCAAGATTTTAGACCTAGTTTGGTGTGCATCTTTCAGATTAGTGGTTGTTGTGTGTAAATTTTGTTATTAGCAACATATTTAGATGCTAATATATTATTTCATATATGTATTTTTTGTTCCAAAACATTGCTGTTAAGATTGGAGAGTTTATGTGGAGTTTGCACTAGTTGAATGCTATGTGTTTTGTAGCCTATTTAGAGATTTCTTCTATGTAATTTACTGCAAATGTTCATGGTTGTTATCTATTGTATATGACAAAAAATACGATGTAATTCCATGTTGGGATATTTAGTAAATCATTCTACTACGGTTTCTCAATACTAGATTTGAGTTTGGTGCTTTGTCTTCAGTTTGTTTTAGGGGTTTTCTTGGATTGGAGTGCATTTTGGATTTCAGTTTGTATTGTTGTTATTAGTAGTAAATATCTCTATATTTGAAGCATTCCATTATGTATTTTTATATCCAAAACAATTGCTAGTTGTGATGGTTTTTGTGTGGAGATTGCTTGGGGTTTCGGTGGTGTGTTGGAGTTTCTAGAATGTGTTTCCTTATGCATATTTGTAGCATATGATCAAAATATATTAGCTGACGTATTAACAACAAAAATGATGTAAATTCATGCTCATATCAGTAGTTAATCTTTCCTCATCATTTTCTCATTATTTAGTCATAGTTTGGAGTTGTTTGGTGCATTTTCCCTTATACCCGATTTGCTTTGTTTAATATTTTGGATAGAAATAAAAAAAATTAGATTTGGGTTTGATTTTTCATGAGGGATATTACATGGAATCATCTATTATACTCCATGCTTCACTTATGATCAGGGTGAGAACAAGTGATGAAGACAGTTGACTACAATGTGTTATGATGAGGCATGAAAAAAAAGGCTTGACTATAGGAGAGCCAATAACAAAGTATGAATGCACCCAATAATGATTGCTCAAAAAAATTTCCTTTTGGTGTGTAATGAGAACAAAAAAAATTCATGTATACTTGAATTGCAAATATCATGCCCTTTCATCCATGTGTGCCAAGATAGGAGGAAAGGGTGTAGTAAATAGATATGAGATAATTAGATGCTAGGCTAATGGGAAGTAAGAATCCCAAAAGATCTACTTAGAAGAGGACTAATTAGTAATTAAAAAATAAATGTCCTGAAGATTCATCTAAGGAGTTGAGCTATTAGGGGGGAGAAAATCCATCACCTAAATTTTTTAAACAATTGCAAATTTTTTATTATTATCAAAGATTCATTGTATTCCTAGTATCCACCCTATGAATCAATTGCCCTTGATTTGTAAGGGAATCCGCTAAGGTGTTAACTTCCCTGAAATAGTGGACACATTCATAATATTGTAGTTTTGATAAAATATTTCTGATTTGGTCCATGGTATATTCTAGTTTCTAATTGTTAAGTTTGGTTTATATAAGAGTATTTATGATGACCATGTGATGATTCTAAAAAAAGCTATTTCTAACTACTAGTTCAAGGTCCAAGCTTCTATTTTTTCTTTGTTATTTGTGTTAGAACACATATATATTGAGAGGGGGGTGAATTAGTATATCCTACAAACTTATCCAATTTAACCTTCTTAAACAAAACTTCTTACTACAAAATTATAAAGCATTCAAGGAACAAACACACAATCACAACACCAAATTTATGTGGAAAACCCTACAAGGGAAAAACAATAGTGAGAAAGTTGCTTGGAGCTATTGTCCAAAACAAGATTTACAATAGGTTTTATGGGTTGCAACCCAAATAAAGTTTACAACTCCTTGAAAAATACAACACTTATAGAGAGAGGCTACAACCTCAACATACAACACTTGATGAATTCTGGTGACCAACCACCATCACAACACACAATACCTTTGTTACTTCCAACTTACTGATTTCGGCACACTTGCACTTTGCTACCTTCAACTCACTCCTTTTGACACTATTCCTTCAGCACATACACTTCCTTACATAGAAATACATTGTTGCCTTCGGCTCACTGTATTCAACGCACTTCAAATAATTCTTTGCATTCTCACACACACTCAGATTCCTTCAACTCACTACTCTCAGCACACTTGCATTCTACTACCTTCAGCTCAATGCTTCTGACACTCTTCAATGCATACATTTCCTTACACATACATTATTTCCTTCAATACACTTCAAATACTTATTCGCATTCTCACACACACTCAGATGCCTTCAGGTCACTACTCTCAGCACACTTGCATTCTACTACCTTCAGCTCAATGCTTCTGACACTCTTCAGTGCATACACTTCCTTACACACATACATTATTGCCTTCAACACATTTCAAATACTTCTTCGCATACTCACACACCCTCTAGTTCCTTCAACTCATTACTTTTGACACATTACACACATTATATTACCTTCAACTTACTACTTTTGACACATTTCACTTTGAATGCATTGAAAACACACTATACATTGCAAACAACTTGATCACACACTTGATCTTCCATTTATACCTTCCACAAGCTTCAAAAAATTTCTCCTTGTCGGCTAAAATGAAATGTATGACATGAAACATGCAACAACCATAAGAAAGTCGGCTCTCAACATCTGTGGGAAGAGGAAATCAAATGCGATCCAAGCCGAGAGGTAAGCAAGACCTATTTTACTTTAGCACACATTCCCATGCTGGCACACACCACAAGAACTTGACACAAACAACTCAATATACTAAGTCAGCCCAACAAACACTTAACCTTCCATGCATTAACTCCAAACCACAAGTGGTACCAAAGAGACCAAATAACATCATGTGGATCACATTACAAGCATTATATGATATTCAAAAATATTCTCATGCACCCCTTTTAAAACTTCACACAATATTATGTTGGTGCAAGCAAACAAATACTAGACCCAACATCTCTTGCAAACCCAAAAAACACAATCTTGAGATAGAAAATTGAAAAAAATACTTGCGATACACCTCAACATCTAAAACTTGAAATGAGAGAACATATAGGAAATTTGAATTCATCTCCCAAACCGTATGACCACAAAATCAACTACAAAGCATTTCTCTAAACCTCCATGACTGTAACAACATGACCTTCACACTACTAGCTTTGGAAACTTCTATGCTAACTTCTTTGTTCCTACAATAGGAACATACGTGCTTCACACTTGCCTCTATCTAACTTCCAAACTGCAAGACCATATCTTCAAATACGAAGGAATGCAGAGCACTCTTCAAAGCTTCTTTAGTACAACTTTGTGTCATAGACTATTCATGAGAAGCAAGAGATGTACAATCATGTACAACATACTCATGACATACTTCACAACACTTTTGATCAATGCACTAATGATCAACACACTAATTGCATCACATGCAATCTTCCATATTACCACACTACTATTATGTTGACATCAATGACAACCATACTATTGACATCAATGACAACACCTACAACAATATTGCAACAATTGGAATCTATTTAGAAGTGTATAAGAGCGAATTTGCACCCTATGTGCAATTCCCCTTTTTTCCTTTGTCCACTTTAGAAAACCAAGTTCGGAGGCTTAATTCCACCTAAGCCTACTGCTTGCATTACACTTGGTGCCTATTTTGAGCGTCAGTGGAGGCGTTTCTTTTGGGGACGCCCACACGATGCATAGACGTCCGTGCGACGCGCTTACGTCCCTAACAAATTCCCACGTCTAGAGCCTATAGAGGCGTTACACTTCCCATTGGGGGTCGATTTGTAACGCCCTCCTCGGCCGACCGACCCAAATATGGTCCTTTCTCTTCATTCCTTCTTCATATTCACCCCTTCAACAAGCATTTCATTTTCTAAGAGCTTCTTCACTTCATCCACAAGCTTCACAATACTCTTCCAAGCATTGACAACTCTAAGCATTTTAGCAAAACACTTTACACTTCACAACAGCAACATCAACACTCCACCATTTCAGTAGAGCAAGTGTGGAACAAAACACCATTACAACAAAGGCTTGAGTTCCTCTCATTTTCTCCCTCGTTAGCCTTAAGTGCTCTTGGTGGAGGTGGTAAGCTTTCACTCCTCTCCTCTATTACTTGGTTGAGTAGCATAACACTGTTTTGTAGTGCTTTAGTGCTCTTTACTTCCTTTCCACTTTTCTCTCTATCTATCTGGTTGTCCGTGGAGGTGGGAACACCAAAACAGGGTCTGACTGAGGCAGGCCCCTATACAACCACCCAACAATTTCCCTCCCTCTTGTGTGTAGGTATTGAAGACACTCACGAGCTGGAAGCTTCATCACTCGCATGGTCGTAAGTATTTCTTTACTTTCTTCTCCTTACCTTTATCATTTACTCTTCACTTTATCTCGGTTCTATCACTTTCTGTTATTTTATTGTATTCTATGGTTTTTAGTATTCGGAGTAGAAGTGGTCATTTAGGCATTTTATGAGACATTCTCACTTTCTGGTCCCTACGAGACACCAACATGCCTCCGAGACATCAGCACGCTGCGTTGCCGTCCATTTTTTGTGCTAACGTCCTTTGGCCGAGAGCTTGTCAGTTTGTCCAGAGAATCTTTGTGACCTACTCTTTCAGATTCTGAAACTCTCGCCGTTGTTCCATTGAGGTGGTATAGGGCAGTTTGCCCTGTGAGGATTTTTGAATGAAGAGAACTCGTGAGTAGCAAATCCCCCTATATCACATTTTGGTGAACCTGACATGAAGAATAGTGTTCTTAAAAAAACTAGGAACTTATTTACCCCTACTTGGCGGGGTCATAACTTTTGACTCGGTGCTCGGAATTCAGAACCGTTTGCATCGTTGGAAAGGTCTCCTAGAGAACTAGTTTAGTCCCTAAAATACTAGTTCCTTTGGTAGTGAAATTTTAGAGACTAACGCAAGCTCCGACCCCAAATTCTGCTCCAAAGACCTCCGAAAACGTGAATTACTAAAACATAGAAAATACCAAAAAAATTGTAATGGATTTAATATCTTCTTTTATTAGTTATGTATCTAACTTTGTTCAAAATATTAATGATATTCCATTTAATGCATGTGATAGTGACTTGGCTTTACCCATGTCACTTGGTATCTTTGATCCTTCTCATGAGATTACTCCTACTTCGGAGGATATCTTGTCGCAAGAAGAAGAAATCATTGATACCTTTCTTAATGTTACTTTACCTACTTTTCATTCCAATGCACTCTCTTCTAGAGATTATGCATTTGTGAATGACAAAGCTCCTTCTCCTTCCATTGCACTCTCTTCTAGAGATGTTGCATTGGTGAATGATGAATCACATCTTTGTCTTGATGCACTCTCCTCTAGAGATGATGCATTAGCAAATGACGAATCTCCTTCCACATTTGATTCTCCCTGGATCGATGTTGAGAATGTTCCTTCAAATAACTATTCCACATTTGATCATGTTTGGATTAATGTTGAGAATATGTATTCAAATAATTTTTCTACTAGTTACATGATGATTTTGTAAATGTAATCTATGTCTCTGTTGCCCCTCAAAGGCCTACGAGACCGATCATTTACATGATTTCAGCTAGTCCTTCCCCTAAAAGGGTTTGTTTTATCGATCGTGTTCCATTTAATACTAGCTCTCCTAATTTTCTGAAGGCTCCCTCTTATAGAGCGGTAGCCCATACTTATGAAGATAGTATGAATAAACAACCAAGTCTTCCTTTAGCTCCTAAACCTATGACTAAAGCACCTAGTGATTACGATCTTGTCGAGCAACCTTGGGTTACTCCGGATAAGAGCTCACTATGGGACTTGCTTTAGTCCGCTCTAGTTTATCAAGGTATGCTTCAAGAAGCCTTGCAAAAGATCCTCTTTCCTTCTTCCACTAGGCTGGAAAATGCTAATGCATTGATGGCATATATTCATGCAGATTCATCGAATATTACATTCTATCTGCAGGAGCAAGCTGACCCTTTAGTTATCATAGTTAACATTAATAAGATTCGCATTAGACGTACTCTCATTGACGCGTGTTTGGCACTCAATGTATGTAGCATTGATCTATTGCATAAGATTAATATTGACCCATCCGCTCTTAATACTTCTTTTGTTATCCTTCGTGGGTTCGATAATGTCGGTTGAAAATACCTAGGAACGATAGTCTTTCCTTTGAGGTTGGGACCTATTACTATACCTACCCTTGTATATGTTATGGCATAAAAGTTACCGTGTAACCTTCTTCTTGTTATACCGTGGATTCACGTTATTGGTGCAGTCTCATCTACCTTGCATAAATCTATCAAGTTCATCTGCAATAATAAAGTAGTCATAGTCAAGGCTGACAGTGATGCTATGCACTTGTGTGAGATGGTAGTTGTCGGTCAGGCCTTAGTTGTGCCTACTCTTATTCCTTCAGTGTCTTCCAGTGTGTCAATGTTTACTCTAGTAGTACCTACTACAAAGGGTACTCTCGAGATAAATATCTTTGAAAAAGATCATTCTGAAGCAAGGAGCCCTAAGTGCACTCCTACCTCTTCTCAAAAGAATGCATGTCTTGGTGATGATTGGGGTCCTATAGAATTTATAGACTCCTTCATTCAGGAGTATAAAGTCGACCCAATCCACTTAGACCTTCCGATAACATCATTCACACCGCTATCAAAGATGATTACTCTTTTGTATCACGGGGTAAGGTGAATGCAAACTGTAATGTTCTTGGTGTTGATCCTCCTTCTGAGGAGGATGATCACACTTATGTTAAGGAGGTTAATGTTGATAGTCTTGTCAAGAAGGATGATGGCGATCCCATAGAAGAGTGTGATCCCCCTTGCCAGAATAACGCTCTCTATGGAGATCCTTCTTCTTTGTCTTCTACCTTCGTGCCTTCTTCTTCTTGTGAGAAGTCAAACCTTTCTCTACAAGAGAAAGGGTTGCTTCTTGCTCCTCATCTTTTATCTGAGCAAGAGCATATTTTGTTGCAACTTTTAAAAGATCACTTAATCACTCTTCCTTCTCCTACACGTAATAAAATTCATAAACATGATGAAGGAGAACATCCTTTCTGCGCATACCATCAAGTGCTTGGTCATTCCACTAGTGAATGTAAGGCCTTGAAGGAAAAAATACAACATATTTGTGATTCAGGTGCCATCAAACTTCTATTTGATTGATGCACCTGCCTTTACTTTGCATGGAAAGTGATATCAAGGTTTACCTCTATCCTGTTCTAAGTATTTTGCATGGTTCTCCTCCCCTATATGTTGGGGGCAGTGATAACTTGTTTCAGAAATTTGTGTCCTTCTTAAGGGCCCCTCTCTTTGCTCTCTCTTTCAATTGAAGCGTCCCTTGAGTGGACCCCTTTTTCCTTTTAAAGGGTTCCTGAGGGACCTCTTTGAAATCTTTTTTCTTGAATGAACTCATTGGCGTCTAGCT
Organism: Sequoia sempervirens; assembly: GCA_007258455.2. Lineage (NCBI taxonomy): Eukaryota > Viridiplantae > Streptophyta > Pinopsida > Cupressales > Cupressaceae > Sequoia > Sequoia sempervirens. The sequence continues at coordinate 69,837 of VDFB02374355.1, forward strand.
TGGGGGCATCCTAACTAGACCTCACTTTTCAAACGGCGCATCCCTTGAGTGGACCCCTCTTCCTTTTGAAGGGTTCATGAGGGATCCCTTTGAAGGCCTTTCAACTTGACGATGGTCTGCGTGATTGTCTGCTTACTCGCTTTGCAGGACCGAGAACCTGTAGAGCTCCTTTACGTACTTATTTGGTGATACAGGTTCTCCTTGAGTGGGGTTTTCTTTTATCACCTCCCTTGTGGTGCGGGTTCTACTCCTGAGCAGTTTTTGCTTTCACCATGCACTTTTTTGGTGATACAAGTTCTCCTCCTCGAGTGGGGTTTTATTTTGTCACCTCCCTTATGGTGCAAGTTCTACTCCTGAGCGGGTTTTGCTTTCACCACACATTTTTTTGGTGATACGGGTTCTCCTCCTTGAGTAGGGTTTGCTTTTATCACCTCCCTTGTGGTGCGGGTTCTACTCTTGAGCGGGTTTTTCTTTCACCACGCACTTTTATCGATGATACTAGTTGGCTCCTCGAGTGGCGTTTTCTTTTATCACCTCTTTTCTGATATAGGTTCTCCTCCTCAAGCGAGGTTTTCTTTTATCACTTTTACTTTGTGGTGCGAGTTCTACTCCTGAGCGGGTTTTTCTTTCACCATGTGCTTTGTTCATCTCTCTCTTATCTCTTGTATATACTAGATTGAAGATCTACATCTTCTTCATCCTGAGTATATGCTCTTTCTTTAGCTTCATAGTTTTGCGAAACCATGAAGTTATCTTTTGACCCTACACTCTTGGGTTCGCTAGATCATGGTCTGGTTCCTCGATGGTTCAAGTATACGTTTCTAACCCTACCCTTTCTTGATCTACTTTACCAAGTACTCATTAGTGTTAGTTCTCGCTAAAGTGGGGGAAAAATGTATAAGGGAAAATTTGTACCCTATGTGCAATTCCCCATTTTTCCTTTGTCCACTTTAGAAAACCAAATTCGAAGGCTTAATTCCACCTAAGCCCGCTGCTTGCATCACACTTGGAACCTATTTTGAGCATCAGTGGAGGCGTTTCTTTTGGGAACGCCCGCGCGACACACTTACGTCCCTAACAGATTCCTATGTCTGGAGCCTGTAGAGGCATTACACTTCCCATTGGGGGTCGATTTGTAACGCCCTCCTCGATCGCCTGACCCAAATATGGTCATTTCTCTTCATTCCTTCTTCATATTCACCCCTTCAACAAGAATTTCATCTTCTAATAGCTTCTTCACTTCATCCACAGGCTTCACAATACTCTTCCAATCATTGAGCTCACTCTTGAAAACTCTAAGCATTCTAGCAAAACACTTTACACTTCACAACAACAACATCAACACTCCACCACTTCAGTAGATCAAGTGTGGAAAAAAACACCATTGCAGCAAAGGCTTGAGTTCCTCTCATTTTCTCCCCCGTTAGCCTTGAGTGCTCTTGGTGGAGGTGATAAGCTTCCACTCCTCTCCTTTATTACTTGGTTGAGTAGCATAACATTGTTTTGTAGTGCTTTAGTGCTCTTTACTTCCTTTCCACTTTTCTCTCTATCTATATGGTTGTTCGTGGAGGTGGGAACACCAAAACGGGATCTAACTGAGGCAGGCCCCTATACAGCCACCCAACAATGTCCCTCCCTCTTGTGTGCAGGTATTGAAGACACTCATGAGTTGGAAGCTTCATCACTCACACGGTCGTAAGTATTTCTTTCCTTTCTTCTCCTTACCTTTATAAGTTACTCTTCACTTTATCTCGGTTCTATCACTTTATGTTATTTTATTGTATTCTATGGTTTTTAGTATTTGGAGTAGAAGTGGTCATTTAGGAATTTTCTGAGACATTCTCACTTTCTAGTCCCTACGAGACGCCAGCATGCCTCTGAGACATCAGCGTGCTGCACTGTCGTCTGTTTTCTGCGCTGATGTCCTTTGGTCGAGAGCTTGTCAGTTTGTCTAGAGAATCTTTGTGACCCGCTCTTTCGAATTCTAAAACTCTCGCCATTGTTCCATTGAGGTGGTATAGGGCAGTTGGCCCCATGAGGATCTCTAAATGAAGAGAACTTGTGAGTAGTGAATCCCCCTATATCACAAGAAGCAACATCTAAGACAACCTAAATTATTCTTTAAGACTGCCCCAACACTTGAAAGCCCCAAATTTTTAGGGAAGGGATCGTCAAATTTAGTTTGACTAGAGAGGAAGGAGCCTTCAATTTGATTGATTTTCTATCAATTTTCATCAAAGTGCTTTTGGAGGATCCATTAGCCAGAGGGGGTTTAAGGTGCAACCAATTTTAAGGAAAAAATCATCTCAACTAGAGAATTTTTTGCTTGAAGAAGGTTGTTTGATAATATTAGCCATACCTATTTCTAAGGCAAATCTTTCTATTTGAAAACGACTTTTTCTAGTTTGGAGGTGGATTTTCTAAAGATTTTTTTTTTGTCTCTATCCAAATGTGCCTGATGATTAAATGATTGACTTCCCAAATACATGCATATGTATAGTCTTTGTATAAGATTAATCAATTATGGAAGTGGTGAAATAGAGAATTAGGTAGAGGGCTTTCCAAATTTAATTTTCCATAAATCTAGATCTTAAATTTGTAGCTAAAGTTACAATTTAAAGTAAGGTGATGAAATCTTCCATAGCAGGACCATATAGAATACATTTGAAAGTGGGAGTAATGCCTAGTTTTCCTAGTCTCCTACTAGTTAAAATTTTGTTATTAAGGACAATCTATGTAAAGTATCTTGTCTAAGGAAGGCATGAGTCATTAGAGTAAAGGTCTTAAGGTCAAGCTTCTTATAAAGGGCTATGTGTTAAAATATATCTTGAATTGCTCCCCCTGGACAGATGCACCATTTATGCATCTAGTTAGAAGAAGGAGGGGAAACAACCCCTAACTTATGTCTGATATATTCAAAGGTATCTTTTGAAAGTGTCTTTGTAGAGATGCCTGCAACTTGTTCCTTTGTGGGCACATACTCCAATATTTCTTCTTTCTTTGCAACCTTCTCTCTTAAGAAGTGATACCTGATAGATATATGCTTGGTTCTAGAATGCATCACTATATTCTTTGAAATATTGATGGCACTTGTGTTGTCACACAAAATAGGAATGGTCTCATCATACATTACCTTGATATCCTTCAATGTTTGCTTCATCCACAACACTTGGGTGCAGTAGGATGCTACAACTATAATCTTTGCTTCTATTGTTGATAAGGACATCGAGTCTTACTTCTTACCAAATGAAGAGACCAATCTATCTCCCAAAAAGGAAGGTCCACCACTGGTGCTTCTTCTACCATCAACATTGCTAGCCCAATCAACATCAGTATATGCACTCAAAGAAAATTCATTACCTTTTTGATACCACAATCTATAATCCAGAGTGTCCTTTGAATATCTAAAAATCCTTTTAACTACCTTCACATGAGTTTCTCTAGGACCAACTTGAAACCTTGCAAACAAGAAAACAACTTGCATAATGTCAGGCCTTGATGTTGTTAAGGATAGTAGGTCCCCAATCATAAACCTATACAGAGTCTGATCAGCCTTATGTGACTCATCATCTTTGCTGAAATGATAACCTGGTACCATAGGAGTACTCACTGGTTTGCAATCTTCCATACCAAACTTCTTCAACATCTCCTTGACATACTTTGCTTGAGAGATAAAATATCATCATCTGATTATACAATTTGGATTCCAAGAAAGAATGATAATTCACTTGTCATAGATATTTCAAATTATTTCTACATCTCTCCACAAAAATTCTTACACATTTCATCACTCCCACCAAATATTATATCATCAACATACACAACTATTAAAATTATTTCATCCTCAATTTTAATGTACAAATTGCTATCTATGGTACCTTTCTTGAAGCCCTATTGGAATAAGTACTTGTCCAACCTTGCATACCAATCCCTAGGGGTTTGTATGAGACCATACCAAGTTTTCTTAAGTCTTCACACCATGTTTGGATCCTTTGATAGTTGAAATCCATCGCGCTGCTCTATGTAAACTTTTTCTTCTAAGTCACCATTCAAGAAAGAAAACTTCACATCCATTTGATATACTTTGAAGTCCTTATGAATAAAAAATGCAAGAAACATTATGATAGCCTCCATTCTTACCATCAAAGAATTTTTTTCCTCAAAGTCAATTCCTTCCACCTGTGAATAACCTTTGCACACCAGCCTTGCTTTATTTCTCACAACTTCTCCATCTTTATTCAATTTGTTTCTAAATATCCCTTTTATTCCTATCACATTCTTGTCTGAAGGCCTTGGCACCAATTCCCAAGTCTAATTTTTCTCTATCTAATTTAGTTCTTTCATTGCTTGAATCCATCCTTCATCCTTTCTAGCATCAACAAAATTCTTAGGTTCTATTCTCGATAGCAAAAATAAATTTACCTGTTCATCTTTCCTTGCAAATCTTCTCCTAGTTTGTACTCCATTCTTGTATATAATTATCTGATCTTCTAATTGATTCTTTTGAACATACTTGGCAAGAGCCCTGGGGACTTTCTCTTGTGCTTCTTCCTTTTCTTCAATTTCTTCTTCTTCTTCTTCTTCTTCTTCTTCTTCTTCTTAGGAGGAAGGTTCATCTGACCAATAGTCTTCTTGATCATGTGTGATTTAATGTGATTCATCATCAACCCTAACATTTGCACTCTCATCTATCTTTCTTAGCCTTTTATTAGAGAATTTTTAATCTTTACTCCTAGTTGAGTACCCAAGAAAGATTCCTTCATCAGATCTTGAACCAAACTTTCCAAAACCTTCTTCATCTATTTCGATAAAACATCTGCTTCCAAAATTTTTGAAGTACTTGACAATTACCGGTCTTCCATACCATAACTCATAAGGATTCGTGGTGTTGTCCACTCTTAGTTGACCTCTATTAATAATATAGACAACAACATGGACTACTTTCCAATAAACATCGGGTGGCTTGGATTCATTCAACATTGCCCTAGCCATCTCTTGAATAGTTCTTTTTTTTCTCTCCACTACTCCATCTTGCTAAGGAGTTCTAGTAGCAAACAAATGCCTCTTTATCCCATGTTCTTCAAAAAATTCCTCAAATTTATTTGATGTGAATTTACCACCTTTACCAGACCTTAAATAGTTGATTCTAGCATTCATTTCATTTTCAACCATCGACTTGAAAATTTTAAACCTACTAAAAGCTTATGATTTTCTTGCAAGAATGTAACCTGTGTCAGCCTAGAAAAATCATCAATGAGTAACATGAAATACCTTTCACCTCACTACTGTATTGAGTACAAATTTTGATGAATGGTTGGTGACATATCGACAAAATATTGTCGAATTTCCAACGAAACACTGTTGTAAATTTCGTCATTGGAATTTCGTTGCTTTAACAACCAACTTTTATTCATTGAAACCACGACCCAACATCGTCAGTTAGTGCACAAAAAATGTTGGTGGTTTTCGTCACAAAATTGACTTAACTTCGTCCATCTATCGACGACAAAAAACACAAAAATGTTGTAGGGTGCCCATTTGAAAGCATCGAAAAAAAAAAAAACTTTCGTCCTTTTTCCAACGAGGTGGAGTTGCCATTGTGACAAAAAAATTGTCGTGTGTATAACAACCTCGTTGCAATTTTTTTTGTTTTGTCGCACTATGTTCGTTGAAATTTCGACGAAACATTGTAGTTTTAAAAAAAAAAATTATTTATCTTCCACCATAGTGAAAGTTAGCAATTGCATTTGGTTTGTTAAACATGGCCCCTGGTACAACTATTAGAGTTGTTAAGAACCTTCATGTTCTAATTTCCATAAGCATGATACATTTGTCAACATCTACGTGGAGTTTAGCTAACAACCTAGCTAAACTATTGTGTATAAATAATTGAATTGTACATAAAAAATGGTTAGAGTAATCCATAGATTCCCATCTAAATCCTCCCTACAAATTTCCCTTGTTCTTTCTCAATAGAAGTGACATATCTAACAAAAGCCTTCTGCATCTCAAGTGTTTTTGGTTTGCATTTTTGTTCTTCCATTACACATTTTATGATCTTGTTGCAAGATCATTGCCTACACACAAAAATTTGTGCTTCTCACAGTCCACAAATGCACCTGCACAAAATATAACCTACTTTAGTTCTCACATACACAAAGAAAATTGGAAAACATCCTTATAGAAATTCCATCAAGTGATCAAGCAAAAGAAGAGGGAAGACAAGGCAATCAATTGTCTTAGTAGACTACCAGTTCAGGTACTCATAGGTCTTTGTGACTACCATAAGAGGTCATTAGTTGATGAGAAGATAGTATAGTCCAAGCATAAAGAGGCATGACAATAAAATGGACTGTGAAAGAAAATGTATGCAAGTGTAGGGTATAAATATGATCAAATGACCAGTGATATGTTTGACATGACAAAGATTGAATGGGGAATCTACAAGTCTCAAGATGGCAGAGGATTCAAGTCACATCCAATGTGATTAAGACAGTGACCGTGAAGAAGGAAAGGGGAAATGGTTTATGGTAGTCACCTTACATTGAAAAGGGTGTAGATATTATTCAATGGATAGAGTTAGCTCCCACAATGAATTGTGTGCTAAGAGCAATAAAAAATACCTTATGCATTAAACCCTAGGGTTTGTAAGAAGATGACACTTAAAAGCAGTCTTATGCAATGACATACAAAAGGAACATCATTGAGAGAACAAATGCAAGAAAACATATCATAGAGCATGAGTCATAGAGCATGAAGTTTTTTGTGGAAAGACTTGTGCCATGAAATTTTTGTAGACAGACTTGGAGGCATGAAGCATATGAGGACATGAGTCTTAGGTTTTACATGCTAAATTTCAAGACATGGAAAGTGAGTCAAAATATTCAATGATGGACAACGATCACCAAGATAGTCATGATGATATTCCAAGGATAAAAGACAAATACTGAGTGACCTTGTGAAGTTGAAAGGTTAGTTTGTTATGACTAATAACCTATGGCAATGGCATGATTATAAGATAGTTACAAGGCAAGTGCAACAAGGAAGTCAAAAGCATGAAAAGATAGTCACAAATGGACATACCATATATTTGGAAGGACAGTCATGTGCATTGATATTCATGAGGAAGAAGCAATACACAATGTATGATGTAACAGAGGGGCAGTGCTATGGAGGAATACTAAAGATATAGAGTTTTGATGAGAAATCACAAAGGGGTCAAATCTCAAGGAAAAATAATGACAATCAACTAACAAAAGATGATTTTCACAAGGGAAATGATAGTAATGAGGGTGAAAAAAATATCAAACACCATGAATAAAACCTAGGATAGTCATAAATGTCTTCAAGAGATAATCATTTTAGAAAATTTAAATGGCAGTGACCTTGTGAAGTTGAAAGGACAGTTATACTGACTTTGGACAGTGATTAATGACTATAAGTTATGACTGTGTTTTGTGCCCAATAGGTCTCTTTATGACTGTGTTATAAAGGTTTTGACTATGAATCATGATGAAAAACCTCAAGAGCACTAAAGGATTGTCATATTAATTGTATGAGGTCAATGGGCACAAAAGAGGAGCAAAGCACATACCTAGTAGGCATGAAAGAGAAAATGCCAATATTCAAATGACACTCAAATTGATTGCTCAAAGAAGACAATCACCATACATATAAAGGGCAGTCACCTAGAAGGACTATCAACTAAGTGCAGTAAAAGATAGTCATGTAAAGGGTAGATTCAAAGGATGACAGTCCACAAGCATTTCAAACAAGTACAGTGACAGTCCCCCTCACCAAGTGAGCAATGATGGAAAGAGTTTAGAGTCTTCAAGAAGATGCCAAATCATGAGAGGTGGAAAATTATTTAAAAGACAATCAATAATCAATAAGGGATGGTCTTAACAGTTAAAACAATGTATGAAATTATCAATAAAATGGACTATGAGATGAAAGATCAACAATGCATAGTGATTTGATGAATACGGGTGATAGTGTTAAGACAAAGGAATAGTCAACTAAATGCAAAGTCAACGGTCATTCAACTTAGGGAAATCATAAAGATTATAGAGGCTTATGATGCTTATGATCATAGATATGAATTTGTAAACAATCCAAAAGACTATCTTGTGCCCTTAGCAAAGGTTATGATTGTGATGTATTTTCAATGGTTTTATGCACTGTGAGTCTCTAATGGATTGGTAGACTGTGGTTTATCCTCCATAGGTCTTTATGAAATATGTTTACCCTTAGTAATGTATTAATGACTATTATCCTTTTTGTCAATACAAAGATTACTGACTAAGATTGAAGCATTATGACAGTGTGCTAGTTATGGTTGTGGCTTAACAAGGGTAGATTTTGGTAAGGAAGACAATAAGTTGAATGAATGTAAGTAGATAAATTTTTGCATACCTGTAGATGGTACAAAATTTAATAGTTAAATGGAAGCCTCCCATCAACAACAAGATCCAAATATCCGCGTATCTTTCTCAATCGAGCCTCTAAACCCTTCAGAGCTGTCAATTTTCCACTAACTTGTTATGCACAAAAGTCAAATTTTAGAGTTATGTCACCACTAAAAACAAAAAAAATAGAGTTTTGAAACCAAATCCACACACAACACAATGTGGTATTCATACAAAGCCATACAAAAAAACTAAACTCAGAACATTGGAATAGAAACAACTTCAAATTATGATTCAGAGCATGGATTCACTTTACGCAACTGGAGGCACATTTCACAATAATGGGTTCTTCATCTAAAACATCTGTAAGAGGTTCAAATAGTAAAGAGATTGATGAAAGATAGAGGAATTAAAAAGATACTTGGATGTAGTTGGATTGAAGGTCGTAAACTAGTACATGTTTTTTATGTAGGAGACATATCACATCCACAAACATGGCAAAGCTATGCAAAGTAAGAGTAATTGGCTTGGAAAATGAAGGCATCAGGGTATAAAGAATCATTTTTCTGCCACCATAGTGAAAAGTTAGCACTTTCTTTCATCTTTGCATATTGGTTTGATGCTTCAAATGATGCATTTCTTATATTAAAGGTGCATTACCTTATTGAGCTTCTCTTTGTTTCAAGAATAGTTTAATATTCTCTACTTAACAGGGCCAACCACGTGATGGTGGAAGTTCATTTGGCCCTTCCCCCCCCTCACATCACTCTCAATTCCCCATACTTGATCATATAACATTAATTATTCATTCATCCATTAATAACATATAACTTTCATTCATTCATCCATTAATAACATATAAAATTCATTCATTAACATATAACATTCATTCATTAACATATTCACATTCATTCATTCTTTCAACTTTGACACATTATCAAAAATATGGTTGTCATAATATGATTACAATCACTTTTTTTTTGGTTTCTTTTTTGCAGCTAAAAAAAGAAGTGGAGTATCATTTTCTAAATCATCTATACCCCCTTCAATTGTTCTGCACTCTGCTAGTGATCTTAATGTATTCCTAGTCGTGTACTCACGACGTGGAGGCCGCTGCAAGGGGGGGTCTACTGCAATAACAAAGAAATGTTGAATTGATATGTTTTATTATTATTGTTACAAGTATTTCATTAATTAAAAGAACACTAGAGTGGTGCTCTTTACCTGATGGGGCCACATCATGTTCCTGATCTTGTCTTATATCCTCATGCTCAACATGTTGAACGCCCTCTAAATCTTGATTTGGAGTTGAAACATGAAAGGTTACATTAATTAATACACCAATTGCAATTAAATATGTTTAAAAGAACATTAGAGTGGTCCTCTTTACCTGATGGGGCCACATCATGTTCCTAATCTTGTCTAGCCTGATCATGCTCAACATGTTGATCACGCTCTACATGCTCTAAAGTTGAAACACGAAATGTTACATTAATTAATACACCAATTGCAATTAGAGATGTTTAATTGTATTAATCCATATTGCGTTTTGTATAGCACATGAATACATCCAGTACCAGGATGCACACCATGAACTTCATCTGTAGGTTGTGCTCCACCCTCACTAGCCTACATTCCAATGTCATGTGCAGTATTATCATTGCTTTCCTATTTAAAACAAATAGGCACACAATTACTTTATGGTGGAAATTAATATTGAATAGATTGCACAAGTATTCAATTTTAAATAAACTTCATTGAGTTTATTTACCTGCATGTCAGATGTAGTGGAAGATTGTGTTTTCCCAGTCAAGAGTCTTAAGCATTCAACCATGGCTCCATAGCCTTGCTGGAAGGAAATCTTCAGGTCCTCTTTAGTGGGCACTCTGTTGAATTTAGAGCTCTGCATTTTTGCATAAGATCATGAATTTTGCTTCTATGGTGTGATAAAACCAAAATTATTTGCAATTTATTATTTGGATGCAATATTTCATTTATTGATACGTACAATTCGTGCAGCTAATTTCATATACCTACCAGAGCCAAGTTTTTGATGCCCGTGTTTTTCTAGTCTTGCCTTTGTTGCCTTCAATGTGTTGGGCAGCCTATGAAAAGTTTGAAATATGTTAGATTATGTAAAAAGAAAGAGTAATCAGTATATAATTACATTGTTGATAGGATCACATACCTTCCTTAGCTCGGTGGTGTCTTTCCTTTCCTCTTTTCAGCCTTCTCCTTTCCATCCGACACTAGGTCCTTCCACTCCCTCTCCAGAATCATGGGGGGATGCTTGTACTTTTTTTTCTTCTCTAAATGTGACCTATATTGGTCCCTCACATACTTTAGATAGGTACCAAATTTCTTAAGGACTTTGGTTTGGTTGAATGTGTTATTACCAAATAGCACAACTAAACAGTTAATGAGCTCATCTTTTAAATCTTGATTTTGGGCATTCCATCGTGTACGTATGGTGGGCCCGAAGATCTCCAATGTAATATCATTTAGATTTTTATAAAAAAATGTCATTTCCTGCAAAATGATCATGGGATCATTAGTCTAAAAAGAGTGATCAATAAGTAATTTTCAATTGGATTATATATAATAATAATTAAAACATTTTAAAGTACCTGGGACCTTCTCTATCTTTATGGGAACAAAATCCTTGGTCACCATAAATGTGACCGACAATGTTCCCATACTAGTAATACGGGAAGACCCAAGAAATGTTGCTAAAACATCACCAGTACTAGTGGCCTCTGCATCCCCAGGTACATGTCCTAGTGTTTTGGCATGTGTTCACTGCCAGAGGGTGCACTACCCAATGTCTGCATGCTATGTGTTGCCGACATTTCAGTTGACAATATAGGCATGGATGATGGGGTCGGATGATGTGATGTATGCGCAGGAAGATCAAGATCGACACTTTACCAACCCCTACTCCCCGGGCAGCACCTGCAGTACCCTGATCATGGCTAGCAACATCATGAGGACGCAAAAAATCCTATAAAAACAACACATATTTTGGTTCATGAGATAAAAGAGTACAAAATATAAAACCATGAATGAACTTATGTTATAATTAAAGACCTCATGACAACTTACTTGCAAGTTTCGTGCTCTCTCAATTAATATTTTAACCCTTTCTCTTATCTCATTTGTTTGAGGCACTATGAATAACAACTAAAGGATTTCTTCATTGCATTTTTTTTGGGTCTTCCTTATCATATCCAAAGGGTTTGCGGAATATGCAATGTCATCATCGCATAATAGTGACTGCACCTCCCTATGGATGCTCTCCTCTATTGTTGGTGCCTTTCTCCGATCAGCCAACTGCAACAAGAATATTAAAAACATTATCAAAATTAACCCAATAAACTTATGAAAAAAAACATAATAATAAAATTTTTTGCTTGTATCTAATTTGTACAATTACAATGAGGTAAACCTATCGGGTAGAAGCACCTGAAGATGCATCACGATCTGTGCTCTGGGTCGGAGCCTTCCCCGTACGATCAATGTCCTGCTATGACAAAAATTATGTAGACGACCATGTTAATAAATAATTATATTGTGATCGACTATACTAATTAAATAAATGTTGTAGTCGGTCGTAATGGGAATAGATAATAATAGTTTAACTAATACATGCATAGTTTAAAGTAAAAGTTGGATTAGTTGTCAGGTAGGTAGTTAGGAAGAGTTGCCAACGGTTGATATCTCAACCAACCTCGGCCATTTATATATGTATCATGTCATTTGTAGTTGGGGGAACAATTGTTATGTATTGTTGAGATACTTCATGAAATCAATCAATCCATTGTGTTGTGCAATTACTCTTACGATTGTTTTGTGATTCAAATGTGATTCATATTCTAGTACGTGCATTATGTTTGTGAATTATTCTCATTTACTCCCATAGTACATTGAACACTACCCAGTGAGTAAACATTTGGCGTTGTTTCCTGAGCGGACTAGGGAATCACTCGTCATGGCAGCATAATGGGTCTCTCGACAGATGAACTCGTGAATAGCAATGAGGAAATGGAAGACCTATTGACTGAAGATTTTATCAATCTGTGGAAGATATCATTATGAGATCACGTACATAGGGAATCCCGCAGACGGGAGATCCTTGAGAAAGTTATCTGGGATAGGTTGGAAGTGAACGACAAGGTGAATCACCTCCTGAATCATATGCCCAAATTGTTGGCCCATCATTTCATTATTCTGCAAGACTTGCGAGAAGAAGAGGATCGAGAACACCAAAGGAAACAAATACTACAGCGCTACAAAGAGAGAACCAAACGAGAAGAAAAGGAATGAGACACTAGTCAGAGACGTACATCTGACAGTCAACAATGATCACCTGAACAAATTTTAAATGCCTGTATAGCCGAACAAAGAAAAGAATCAAGTACCTGACGGGAACGAGACTTGGGAGGAAAAGGTTCGACGATCACTTAGGCTGCAAGAACGAGAAAACCGACGAAGAAGACTGAAGCAAGTTGGTAAGGAATTTGATGAGGATCTAATTGAAATAAACCAGAGTATTAAAAGAACACATGAGAATCTAACAAGAATAGATACATCCATTGAAAGAGCACATCAAAGTTTGGTGGAAGGAAAGGACGAAGGACCCTTCGACACCCCGTACGTAGGAAGGTATGATCCTTATGAGAATGAAGATGAATTAAGTAGTAGCATTAGATGTTTTCGGGAGTTTTCCTTATCAGATGACCATGAACAACTGATGAGTGGAAGATCTGAGCCCAGTACCTGAAGGTGGAGAGAGTATCAAAGGGAACCCCAAGAGATTCAAGGTGTCGAGGATGCTGACGCAAGATGTGGGAGTGACTCGTACATGGCTGAGAGTGCAAGTGACGAACTAGAACGTAGCAGGGAAACCAGTCTAATCAGGTCCAACACACAAGGAGGACAATGGGGAAAGATGGCTACTTTGAAGTGGCAAAAGCTGCCAAAGTTTATGGGGAATGGGTCAAAAGATCTAGTACGACATTGTAAAACACGTGAAACTATTTGGATAGCAAATGGACAAGATGATCTGGATCAGTGGCTGAAAGCATTTCCGGTGACATTTAGAGATAGTTCCATCGAATGGTACTCTGAATTAGATCAAACACACAAAGCTACATGGAGATTATTGAAGCAAGCATTTCAAGAGGAGTTCAAACTCCTACGGGATGATAGTGAGATTGTTGTAGAGATATACACTACCAAGAAAGGAAAGCAAGAGAGTGTGCGGACCTATAACTGAAGACTCAAAGACTTGTTGGGGAAATTGGAGGCACAGCTGGCCGACGGGTTGAAGAAAACATGGTTCATCAAGGGCTTGCTTCCATCATTAAGAAAGAAAATGAAAGTCATACCTCCTTCATCGTACGTTGAAGCATACAATCGGGCAATGGACGTAGAAAGTGAAAATAAAACATCCTCTCAAGGGAAAAAGAAGACAGACGACAAGGAGAGTACGGATGATAGCGACGGTGAATCCAAGACTGTACAAGCACTCAGGAAAGATATGATGCGAATGACGAAAGAATTGAAGGCCGGCAAAGAGAGTACGAGAGAAGCCAGAGAACTGTGGTGTACGAACTGCAATGGGGAAGGTCACACGAAGGCGAACTATCCCATGAACTTATTCTGCGATATCTGCCAAGTGATGGGACATTCTGTCAAGGAATTCCCATACAACTTAAAAGCTAGAAGTGCACAAGTACTCTTTGTGCAGGGAGAACTGTCGACACCACCGAACACACCACCAAAGCCCCAATACAATAACAATGCATCCCCTGGAGGTTATCAGAGCAATAGAAGTCCGAGAAACATGATACACTATGATGCAAAAGGAAGGCCCATGATCCAATGCAGGAAGTGCAATGAATGGGGCCACTTCGCCAGGGACTGCTAGAACGGTCAGGGTTCGAGAGGGAGATTGTGTAAGTGGTGTGGACCAGGAAATCATGAAGATAACGAATTCCCTAAGCAAAAGGGTATCCACATGCTGAAAGTAGAAGAACACGAGGTACTAGCAATCACCAGAGCACAAGCAAAAAAGGCCACTTACTCAGATCCATGTACAGAGAAACAAAGGATGAAGGAAGCAAAAACCAAAGTGGAACTGGCAATGGCGAAGGAAAACAAGGTACCTTTGGAGAAGCTAGGAACCTCTTGGCGGAAACCAACATCATACGACAAGTACTGCAGACCATCGTACCGATCAAAGTAACTGACCTTCTCTAGACTGTCGTAGTTGGGACTGGCGATCACAAACATCATCGTGGATGGCAAGCAACCGCGATTGGAGGAACAAAGGCAATAATTGGTACCAGAACCGCCACCGTACGATGAACAAAAAATTGACCCAGTATTGCTCACGGCGAACATCGGGAAGATGCCAATGGTCATGCATATGGAGATTAGAGGAAATATCTTGACAAATACTATTGTCGACGGAGGATCGAGAGTCAACGTACTACCCGAAGACACATGGAAGAGTCTTGGGAAGCCTACACTCTAGCCGCCAACATTCCAACTAGTTGGAACTGATCAACATGGTATCAAGCCATTGGGAATGCTAATGGCGCAGAAGGTGACGATCGGGACACAATAGTTTTTGCTAAAAAAATTTGTCATCCCATTACAGAGGAAAGTGTATGATGCACTACTTGGGAGAGGATGGCTGATATTGGCAAAGGAAAATCATAATTGGAAGAGGAACACACTCTCGATCGAGAACAACGGGCGGAAGTATGTCATCGAATTGAAGAACCAGGCCGTGAGCGAAGAATTGGATTCCTCTAGATCTGAATCGGATGGAGGTGAGTCAGATGTGGACGAAGGAAGGAAAGCTATGGAACCGAACATCGAAGGCGTAATTGAACTCGAGAATTGTTCAGAGGATGAGACAAGCTCGTTGAATGGATTATTTCATTGGCAGATGGAAGACTATGAAGTGTTCCACTGAGAGTGTAACATAATACAAATCGGGGAAATCAAGGAAGAAGAGAAACAAGTAAGGCCCAACCAAGCACTTCTGGCCGAGTATGGAGAGTCCAAAGAAAGAGTATCAAAACTAGACAATACGTCAGTCCACAAGTCCGAGCAGGTACGAAATGAAAAAAATGTGTTGGAGTTAAAAAATGAAAAGTATGAAAAAATTAAAAAATTAGAAAAAAAGAAAAGAGATGAAGAGAGAGGAGATGAGAGAGAAAATAAACAAAAATTTAAAAAATTGAAAATAGAAAAGAAACAAGTTACAAGAAATCAAAAAATGAAGGAGAATAAAATAATATATGAAGAAAAACAAGGCAGATGGAGGAGAGAGGAGAGAGAAGATAAAAATAAAAGAAATATGGAAAGGGAATTAAGAGAAATTGAAGAGAGGAAAAATAAAAAAAGGGTAAAAATAAAATAATTAAAAAAATAAAAGTATTGCATGGAGTCGGGAAAAATAAAAGAAGTGGAGAAATAGAAAAATTACAAGTGAGTAAGGGAAGGCAAAATAAAGTGAGAAAAAATTAAAATTGAGGACTAAATGTCGTACGAAAAAGGAAGGAGGAGTTCGACGGAACTTAAAAGATATAAATAAGGAAGCTGTCGAGATTTCAGAAAGGAGAGAGAAATCGTACGACACATAAAGGGTCTGGGTAAGGCACCAGAGTCGTACAGACTTCCATACAGAAATACAGAGAACACACTTCAACAAGTGGACATACGACACTATAGAACACAAGGTCGAACTCTTGAAAATGGCGAAGGCAGTGAGAAGATATACATCGTACGATATACATAGGGTTCCTACATCGTACGAACTTCACAAATTATTTAGGTCGTATGGCATTCATAGGAGTTTTCCATCGTACGACATTCACAAGAGTTTTCCATTGTATGACATCCTCCAGGTGCTCAGAACGTACGACCCAACAAGGATAGAGTTTGACCATATAGGAGTATTGTGCGGCTTCACGAGCCAAGGTTTCAAGTCGTACGACATTCAGAGTATCTTGAAGTTGTATGACATCTAGAGTATCTTCAAATCTTACGACATTTAGCATCTCTCCAAATTGTACGACATTCAACATTTATTCAAATCATACGACTTGAAGACAAAAGGACCATACGAAACTTAAAAGCTAGAAAGGTCATACAAATTTGCCCAAGGATTTCCATACAAAATATTATAGGACCATTCCTAGGAATTAAGGTCATATGGTGGAGAAATAATAAGGAGGCAGCACAGATTAAGGAGGTCGTATGGATCAAGGAGAAAGTTGTACGTACTAAGCAACTAAAGACCGTACCAGGTATTGAAGTTTGTAAAAGGTAGGTCGTACCAAGCATCGACTTGGAGAAAGTAAATTCTAAAAATAATGCAAAATCTGTATTTTTCGGCTTCGTCAGCACTATTTGGAACCTGTGGAAAAATCATGAAAATGAGGCACACGATGTAGTTTCGAGTGGTTTCAGAAGTGTTAAATTGGTCTTGGCCCATGAGGGGCGCTGCCCCTTGACCCCATTGGGGGCGCTGGCCCTCGACCCCGCTGGGGGCGTTGCCCCAAGACCCCCATCAGATTTATTGGAATTGTCAAATTGCAATACAACCAACCATCATAGTATAGTTACAAGAGCAGTTGGCAACCGACAAAACGAGAGTGGCAACTCTCGAGGAGGAATTGGCAGAGAGGGATAGAGTATTGGGTCAATTGATAGAGAAGGATACCCAAGTGGCCGATGCACGACTTTCAACATAGAAGGAGAATCAATTACAAGAAAAGGGCGAGGAGTTGGCATTTTTTGTTTTCAGTCGTATGGAAGATGACTACTTTGTGGGGGGGATGATGTAGACAACCATGTTAATAAATAATTATATTGTGATCGATCGTACTAATTAAATAAATGTTGTAGTCGATCGTAATGGGAATAGATAATAATAGTTTAACTAATACATGCACATTTTAAAGTAAAAGTTGGATTAGTTGTTAGGCAGGTAGTTAGGAAGAGTTGCCAACGGTTGATATCTCAACCAACCTCAACCATCTATATATGTATTGTGTCATTTACAGTAGTCGGGGGAACAATTGCTATGTATTGTTGAGATACTTCATGAAATCAATCAATCCATTGTGTTGTGCAATTACTCTTATGATTGTTCTGTGATTCAAATGTGATTCATATTCTAGTACATGCATTATGTTTGTGAATTATTCTCGTTTACTCCCGTAGTACGTTGAACACTACCCAATGCGTAAACAAATTAAATATAAAAAAACATTACTGAAATGGAACCAATAGACTTACGAAAAAAAACATAATAATAAAATGGTATATTGGAGTCATTAATTGGAGGTTGGGTAAAATGGTATATAGTACGTACCACCCCCATAGTAATTGTGTTTGTATCTATGCGATTCAAATTGTAATCGATTAGCAACTCTTCCCCTGCAGTTATTGATTTTATCGCACATACAAATACATGGTTTCCCTCGTGCGCATCGAATATGCAATTAGGTTGCTTATTTGTTGACCCAGGTCGTGTACTATTTATAAACCCTGCAATATTCCCTAATGTTTTTGGCCTTCTGTCAATGTACATAGCCACTCCTGTATTTTGATCCTTATCTTTTAGTTGTATATAATTTGCTAACAATGCATACTTACGCATACTTTGTGTATATTGAACTAGCTGCATCCAATCTTTGTAATTGTAACAGGGTCCGACATACTCCATCAATTCAGTAACTTTGTCGTAACAGACCTTTATGTCATCCATGCAAAATAGGCCCAAACCATGTAATGACGATGGTGCTATGCAATATATCCTCTCATTGACACAAAAATCAGTGTTTATTGGAGGAAGTTCCTTGGGTACCCATTGTTTCTGTAGATGTTTGTACCTCAAGGGTACCTTGATGTCGCCTATGCTCTCATCATCATAAGAACATGATCCCCCTTCAACAAGAAAAAATTCCATGCGTTTATAGAATTTTCTTCTAATCTTTTGACCTCTAGTTGATCTCCCTCTTTTAGACCTACTACATGTTTTGCTTTCCTCTTCTCTTCCTGAATTTCCCTCGCTCGAGGAAGACAGATTTGAAAAATACCTATTTGGTGGTACCTTCACTCATAAGGATGTTGGATGAAGTTCTTTCATGGTGATGTGATCCCAAGGTGACATTATGATTAATCTATCATTCCATCGCTAGAATTTGATAGGTTATAAGGTAATCAAGTCTTGATAGATTGCAAGTTATTGTTACTACTGTCCAAATGTGTCCATCACAAATCAAATCAATGTATGAAGGAGACTATCCCTTGCAATTAATGACTTTAAAATGTCATTATTTTACAACCTAACACAAACATGGAGTTTGGGAGATGCAATTCACAGTAGATGAGGCTATGGAAGCCTAAACAACCTAGACTCAATGATGAATATTGTATGGAAATGTTCCAAGGATTTTTGCATGACAATTGAGGGGCAAAGGTAATGAATGATAGTCATTATCAGTCTCATAGTCTCATAGTCTTAATCCAGGTTATTTGATTTACTAGACTTCTACTTAACATTTTAACTCCCAAACTTTGTAACAAGTGTTAAATGTGACTATGGTCCACCAGTTACACAACCAAGGCCTCAAATGTATTCTCTAATTGTAATCAAAGGAATTTTTCTCTTCATTCAAGTAAATAAACTTGAAGGGAAACACCACCAAGTGGTTTATTGGACACCTACATGACTAAAAATAGCAGCAAATTTACATTTAATGCAAATTTAATACAAATTTCCATTGAAATTTTATGTAGTGTGCAAAAGAATGGTTTCACCATACATAATATTTTGGTTTAAGTTGTCTTGAAAAAGACCAATTAGAACACTAATAGACATAATTCAAGTGCACGTGTGAGGTGGTTCAACTGTCCACTGATAAAATCCATA
The DNA here is from genome assembly GCA_007258455.2 of Sequoia sempervirens. Classification (NCBI taxonomy): domain Eukaryota; kingdom Viridiplantae; phylum Streptophyta; class Pinopsida; order Cupressales; family Cupressaceae; genus Sequoia; species Sequoia sempervirens. The sequence continues at coordinate 89,202 of VDFB02374355.1, forward strand.
TGTCTAAGTGGTTAATGGGGAGGGAGTGTGTACTAGGCTTGGTTAAGTCATCATAAGCTTATGCTTTGGCAATAATTTTTTTTTAAGTCATCTTAAATCTTCCTATGTCTAATTGCTAGGATACTTTTGGTACGTTTTAAGGTAGGATGAGTGGTTGCATCAATGTTCTAGTTCTCTATGAGAAGGTTTCAACATCTTCAAATAGTGAAAGTTAGTGCTCATAGTCATTTGAAACAACAACATTTTGATTATGTGTGATGGTAGGATTTGATAACTTAAAAGAATTGGCTACCCAACAAACTTAAAGTTAAAAGAAACTTTTTTAGTTTAAGGGGTTAGCACTTTCTTTCATCTTTGCATATTGGTTTGATGCTTCAAACGATGCATTTCTTATCCCACTTCTATCATATTTTATTCCCATCCCATTGCAAAGCAAAAAGGTTAAACATTTAGCAATCTGCCATTCTTAGCTTTGAAGTTGTTGGCCTTGCATACTTGTTTTGTTGAGTCACAAGTTTGCATGATAAGAAAGGAAGAATGAAATTTTAAATTTTAAATGTTGCTAAGACCCTATCTTTGAGTTGCTCCACTTTTGTGCCCAAGCAACCATATTTTTTTTTCTGAATGGGGGTCAATAATATGTTCTACAATCAATGGAAGACGACTCCATGTGATACAGGCATAGCTCATTGGGGAGTCTCTGGTGCAGGAGCACCTACACCTTATGTTCAAAACTGGAGCATTATAGGTTGATCATAGAAGTTTCTAGGGAGGTTTTCAAAGTTTTTGATGTTTTAATAAGGTCTAAAAGACCATTTATTGTTTCATTGATCCATATTGTAAACAAGATCAAATATGTGAAGAAATTGTTAATGATGGTCAAATATTATCAAAGTAGGTAGAATAGGTTTTCTTGCAGGGATTCATGTATTCAGGGTGAATAAGGTCTAACAAGACCATTTTCAATGTGTTTAGGGTTCTTGCAAGTCATCTAGTTGATAATGTAAAATGTTGCAATTGTTGACATTAAAAGTTGTCAAAATTGCAATTTTGCAAAATAATGGGTTGTTAAGTGTTTGTAAGTCAATTATGAATGTTGGTTGAAGGTAGTTGGGGTCTAAGATGATTTAAAAGTACTTCCAAGACCCGAGAAAAGGTTGTTGGAGGAGTTGATACCAAAATTTCATATCAAATACCACGTTCTTGAAGCAATTTTATGTGTTTTTACTATTTTTCTGAAGTTCTTTTGTGTTGTACGGATCCGTACAAGCTTGAAATGCTCTAAGATAATTTTTGTAGATAAATATATGTGTTCCCTTTCATTTTCATTTGTTTTGAAGTGCTAAATCACTATTCTGTGGGAGAAAACAATCAAATATAGGGACTGCCTGTTTTGTCTGTGTAAGGGTTTGAGGGCTAAAAACAAATGGCATCCACCAATCCACCCACTGTCTTGGAACTGTAACTTGGTGGATTGGTGTGCAACATGGTAGGATAGAGGTTCATTGCATTTAGGGTTCTGTTAAAGCAAGAAACTTGGCATTGAAGTGATGCCCTAGAGCTGACAGGGGCAATTTTCTTGTGAATTTGTGGTTGTTAAGTCAGGGTTTGTCAATTTGATGGATGGAACAGTATGAATGAAGGTTTTTTGTCCTATTGCAAGATGATTTTAATGTGTTGAAGACAATAGTTGAGTTAGGAAGTTCGGGTATATGATGTTTCTCTAAAATCCTAGTGTATTAAGGGAAAATGGAGGGTTTTGTAGAACAGTGATAAAAGGGCCATGGCTTAGCCCAACAATGGTGAAAAATAAATTAAGCTCAACCCCATGGACATTCATCTATAATCTAATTCCTACCAACATTTTTTTAGATTTAGCTATATAGTTTTAGATTTATGTGACAAAATGGTTTTATCTATATCTATATAAGTGATATTCACTTGAGAAACTGTAATTTCTCATCATAATAGTTGAAATCTTAGAAGAACAACATGGGATTTCAATCCCATTTGGAAGTAGGTATGTATGTAGTCCTTGGAAAAAGGATGCCCTTATGACCCAAGTTCGTATGGGAAGGGTTTGGGAAAAGCTGCAAGGTTTGAAGTGTTCCTAAATTTGATCAATCCTTCTTCAATATGTTTCAACTAGAGGTTGAATTATGCATTAGATGGTTGTGAACTCATCTTTCCAATTAATATGTTCCCACTATGTAGATTTGAGTCAATGAAAGGCAACCTATCATCATCAAGCTTGCCTACTTTGAGATTTGTGGTATTTAGATTTTCAAAGTCTATTCAAATCTTGAATGAACATCTAAAGGCTTTGTCATTGTGGTTTTCCTTGATGTGAATGTGTGAAAATGCCTCCAAACCTGTCTAAACTAGAATAATCAAAGTTTGTGTGTTAAACAATATGACCTTATGTTTTGAATCAATGACAAGTAAAAGAGGATATAAGTTAGCCTCAAGAACTATTAAGGTCTATTATTCTAAGAAATAGGGTCATGATAAAATTGACCATGGCTTGGCTATCACAAAGTTAACAAAACTTGCTAACTTTGTATTCAACTATAATGAGGTATTTAGTCATTATGATTTGATGGGTGAGAAACTCTTAATAGGTACTAAAGATCTACCTACATATATACTTGAACTTATGTTGAGATTAAGATGGAGTTCCTTATGACCACCTTTCCTAACAATAGGTAATTAATAGCAAGTATATTGAATATGGTGGATATATGTATGGTGGATAAATGTATGCTAAGCTTTATGATTAGTAATACACAAAATGTGATATACTCAAAAGTAGATTATTTTGTAATATTACATTTATGGATTTAACTTATGTCTACTAACTAATGTATTTTTCAAATAATAATTGAATGCAGTAAATGGCCTTTGAGACCACTTTATGAGCTTGTATTTATGTATGTGGCCAAATAGAGGTGAACTCATGTGGGTTCAATATTTTACTTGTGATATGGATTTTGATCCCAAGACCTATAGGACCATTATATAGTTTAGTGGATCCATTAGGGGTATTGTAATCAAATTAACTAGCCTAGGGTGTAAACCCTTCAAATAATATGCATTAGATCAACATTTTTATACTTTCTAAGTGTCACAATGTTGAACCAAGATTGATATAGGACTTGACTTCTTAGCATCACAAGTAGGGTTGAGAAAGGGACTCTACAAGGGAATTTCAATCCTAATCAATGGTAGAGGCATCTGTAGCTCTAAGTGGGCAGGTTAGTAGCTACGTTTTGATCCATCTGCAGAGTTGAAGACTACAAAAATTTATTGGGCATGCATGCTAGTCAGGGTATGGATGAATACAACTATTTATTTTTTTTGTCTTATCTTATACCATTTTACGAGAATGGGGGTGCTAATGTACGAGAAGATCTTTGGAAAGGAATGAAAATTGCAGGTTAAAGAGAATGGGGGTGCCAATATAAAAGATATAAATCACTTACAGTACTCATTGTCCCTTGGTCGTCCATTTTCCCTTCCTGAGTGCCCTCAACCTCGTCGCTTTGGCTTTCCTCCTGCCTTGTTTTTCCAGTTAGTGTCTCTGTGCACTAAGCTATGTGGTGCTCCTACGTGCGTGGGGCCAAAAATCAAAATAACATGTGAAATTCAAATTAATATGCAGGGTTTTCACTCAAATCTCTTCCTCGCTGGTATTGACCTTTCACTTCTCCAATTTGATGAGCTACAACCTGAAAATAAGGTTTCGAAGAAGGTTTTAGAGTATGTTAATTAAAATGAGAATTATGGCACCATTTAGGTTTTAATATTCTACATAGTTAAGTATATATTAGCTATATTTTACATAATAAATAATATAATTATTATAATTATATATTATATTCTTTAACAAAATTATTAAATACATATAAAATTATTATAATTAGTAATTAATAATTAATAATAAGTATATTTTTATATAATACAAAATATAATTAATATAATAGTAATATTAGATTAAATTATATATAATATAATTATATTTATTATTATATAATAGTATATATAGGCTTTTACCTAATATTTTAGAGGATTTTACCATTACACTACAACTGGTTTACAATTAAATGGCAGTTGGAACTTGTTTTCCAACGACACAATAGTGGTTTCCAGGCATGAGATTTGTTTCAAGCTCAAATCTCACAATATATGTAGCCTATTAGATAATACAAAGAGAGAAACTAAAAAGATAGAGAATGAGAGAAAGAGATCAACTTAGATAGATAGAGAGAGAGAGAGAACATGAGAGAGATAAATATAAGAGATACAAAGGAAGAGAGAGAGAGAAAAGAGAAACTAAATTTTGATTGGTTGTTTCATGTCAACAATCCAAGGATGGCATGTGTCCTTGGGGAGTTATGGTCAAGGTAGCATGCCATTTGATTAAAGATATGATAATTCTCCTTTAAGACCTCTTCAATGTACCCATTGCACACTTAAGGAGACAAAGATATGGAGAGAGAAAGAGAGAAAGAGAAAGGAAGAGAAAAGGGAGAGGGAGATAGAGATAAGATATAGATAGGTGGAGAGAGAAAAAAGAGAAAGAGAGCAAGAGAGAGGAAGAAAAATGAGACAAAGGAGGAGAAAAGATAGAAATAAAGGGATAAAAAGAGGGATACAGAGAAAAAAAGAGAGAAGAGAGAGAAACAAAGATAGAGATAGAGATAGAGATAGAGATAAAGATACATAGAAATAGAGAGATAAAGATGGAGACAAAGATATAGAGATATATATAGAGAGAGATATGTAGAGATATAGAGGAATAAAGAGGGACAAAGAAAGGTAGAGATAGTGAGGTAGATAGAGAAAAAATATAGATAAAGAAAAAAAGAGAAAATAGGAGAGATACATAGATAGAGATAAAGTCACATAAAGAGAGGGAGATAAAGATAAATAGAGGGAAGAAAATAT